>ML408717.1:0-48513 GCA_005239525.1 Nicotiana knightiana
ATGTTATATAGCTGGGCCGGTTTCCGTAGAAGAAGAAAGCAAAAGGCGTGGAAGTTCGCCCCGCTAGCTCTCATGTGGATAGTTTGGGGGAAGAGAAATAAGAGAGATTTTGAGGGGATTGAGTCTCCTTTTTCACATCTTAAGAATAATCTTTTATTTTTTATCGCTATTTGGTGCACTCATATAGCCCCTACTTGTATAGAAGATTGGGCGTCTTTTATAGAGAATCATGTTTTGATGTAAATTACTCTACTCTTTGGTATACTTCTTGTATACGCGATCAATACAATTTACCTTATCAAAAAAAAGTCACCGTCACATAAGATAAGACGGAGGAGTATGATTTTTTGCTCTGCTGACCTGAAACTTCTTCACAGTAAAAACCCCCAAAAGTGTTGGGAGAAACCAAATTAAACTCGGAAAGTCTTTCAATTGTCCACTTGCTTTCTCCAAACTTATGTTTTATAGTGGAGCTAAAGAGAAGATTCATTAAAGTTGTAGATAGAAAATATATAACTCAGGGGCCCTGCATTATTCCACTTAATTATATGACCTTACAGCACGAGTAAGAATTTTGGAACGTAATATTTCGACATCTGAATGAATTCTACTTCGTCAAATCCTAAATTCTAGCATGTTACCCTAGAATTCTAGTCACTTAACCCCTTCTATAGTTGTGTAAATTGAAAGTTAGAGCTTTAATTGTTGAATACACTTTTTTTCACTTTCAGGTTTGTGTTAAAAGAATTTCTGTAATTGCAGATGCCTGGACCTGATTCTCCATGCTGAACACAAAGTCATCTTAGAGGAAATGCGAGTTGATTATGATCGATCGCATGCCAATGATAGTTGTAATAAAACTGCAGTTTCATCTGGGCAAGAAAGAAATTTCACGCCAAATGGAAGTGGTTCCGACATTATGAGGAGTGATCTTGAGAAGGTCGAAGACATGGATAAATATGACTGGGATATGGAACTGAAGAATCTATGGCGTTCAGGTTCTGATCGATTCTCAGGATCTCCCTATGTTTCTTTTCTCAAATTTGTCAACAAAGACTCTCTTGAGGAGTCTAGGTATGTTGCTATCTTCTATAGTAGCGTGTAATATCATAAACTCCAATAATTAATTTAAGCTCCGTCACTATATAAGATCGAGAAAAAGAAAATGAATGCAAAAGACTTTAAAATCTGGTACTGGAACTGGCAATCGAGGTAAAACATCTAACATTAAAGAAAATAATGTATAGAACTGTCTATTGGACAGAAATTGCTATTTTGAAGATGCCCAATCGAAATTCTTCCTGAGGGTCACAAAATGCTTTGCCAATCTTTAATCCGCATATAGTACTGATTCAGTATGAAGATACACCATTGAGAAAAGAAAAATGAACAAATTTATAGTATTGAAGGCTAGAGAGTTGGAGGTGCCTTCTAAATCGAAGTTTGATTATAACCATAAGAGAGTCTTAATTTGATAAGGGTTGACAAGTCAGGAAAAGAGATTTCCCAGTTTCCGTTGACAAGGTTGGTTGTAGGAATTCTCCTAATTTGGTTCGTCTAAAAGCTGAGTCTTATTATGGAAATATAGAAAATGAAAGAAGCTGAGGAAACTTGACTTGGGTTTACACTGCTTCAAATTGAGGCAACATGACAAAAGATAAGGACATATCACTTACTATTTTATTCGAATGCTTTAGGAAAATGATAACAATGTGAACTTAAAAAACATTTTTGTTGAGCTCAAGCAAGAGATGTGCGAGAGCTGCAACAATGACCAAGTCTGTACAACAAATATCTATTAGAACTCCTGCAGTGTCTAATATTATATGCTTTTGCTTTTTACACTGGGGTTCTCATGATAACTTTTGGAGGACATTGATTTTGCATGTGACTTAACATCTGAAATTTCCTGTAGAACTGCTGTTTCCAGTCGTTTTCAACATGCTTTCCTGCAGCTGCTTTCCAATGCGGGTTTTGAAGAATTGTCTGCTAGAGATCTGAGGCTGACATCTGCTCTAAATACTGATTATCTTCTTACCTTGCCTATATCTGTTGACTGGAAGAGGGCATCTCAGTCCAGTGCCATATTATTCAGGTTAGTGTAAATAACTTTTCTTAATTGGAAGAGAAAAGAGGAAACTCTTATTGAAATTCGTTGTTAACAACATACAAAAGGGCTTGTTAATTTATGAGCTTTTTGCTATACAACATATGAAAAATAATAATTCATTATCCAATTATTATCTTCTAAGTTGCTTGGATTCGGGTGCGGCTGTTCGATACAGGTGCAGATCTAGAGGTCGGATCCTTCATAATCTAAATTTTAATATTCGACGGTACGGATCCACGTACGATACAAGTGTGCAGGGATTCGGCTAAAAATAATTCAAATATCTAAAAATAGAGTTATTAAAATATATCTAAATTATGAGACATTATGTGGAAAGTTTATAAGATATTTTGAGAAGGAAAAAATATTGATCAAAAGGAGAATCTGAGAAGGACATAAAAGGAAAATGATTGACATAGAAACTTCTATATATAATTTTCTTCAATTTCACCGCATCCTTTGTTTTGATTTCAAAAATTATTATATCTGTTCCAGATTTATCCATCGATTTTGGTCAAAGTATCCAAAATCGGTTGACCATATACGGTATGGATCCCACTCCCATACCCACACCCACATCGTGTTGACACGGGTACGACACCGAAAGTGAAAAATCCGAGCAACTTAGATTATCTTGACTTTCAAATAATCAATAAGAATATTTTACAAGCCTTAATTACTTTTCTCCCCTCAACCTCAAGGTGGTAGCAACTTTGGTTGGCAAGAAAAACTTAAAAGATCACCGCAATAATGAACAGTCGATTGTAGTGTGCCTGTAACAATGAACTTGAACTTGTAAAGATCTGACCATCCAACCAAAACCTAAAACAATGAGGAGTAGCCCATTGCCATTATAAACTCCTTTAGGATCCTCATGATCAATGAAGAAGTGCATTCATTAATATCCTTAACCCGATTCTAGGATATACACATGTATTGAAGATCTTTTTTTCTCTTTAAATTTTCTTGAAAAACATTTTTCTACATTCTTCTCTACCTCTTTTGATGGCTTCTGCTTATTGTGTTAATTTAATTAGCATGATTTTAGGAGATGTAATTATAGGAATAGAATATTTCCTTCTATTGTAATTGATTATAATTGATTGCCTCCTTTATTTCCTTATTCACTACTGTTTTCTTTTTCAAACCTACTGAGAGGTGCTTTCTTTAGCTATTGAAAACAACCTATCTGCCTCCTCGAGGTATGGGTAAGGTTTGCATACACAATGCCCTCCCCAGACCTCACACTGGGGGAATACACTGTGTATATTGTTGTTGTTGTTGTTGTAGTATTATAATTGATTATAATTGACTGTCTTTCCTTAATTAGTTATAGAATTCATTGTATTCCCCTTCTCATGGAATGTAAAGACATAGAAATACAAAAAACTTTTTTTCTTTCTCAATTTTAACTTGGTATCAGAGTCAAGCCCATTCCAATTTATTGTTACCAATGTTGGGCCCCATTTATCTTGTCCACGCTCCAGTTTCCAAGCATGAGGGGGAGGGGGAGAGGGGGAGGTTGAGTTGTCCCACATCAGTGGAACTTGAGGTCCTTGGTCTCCTTAGATGGTCTTGGGAAATCCTTAGGTCGATCTAACTTTTGGAATTGAGTTAGGCCCAAGGTCTATTTCTTTAATATGGTATCAGAGCCACTGCCTTTTCGAGGTGTAGGGTTCATAGGCTGAGTTTCCTTCCTATTTTGTACTCCCTCCGTTTCAAATTAGTGGTGTAGCTTGACTGGACACGAGGTTTAAAAAAAAAAGACTTTTGAAACATGTGGTCCTAAAAACTTAAGGGGCAAAAGCTTTGTGGGGCCATGACATTTGTATGGCTATAAAAGCTTCTCATTAAGGGTAAAGTGGGTAAAATAAAAAGTTTAGAGTTAAATTGTTTCCAAGTATAGAAATGTGTCATTCTTTTTAGAACGGACGAATAAGGAAAGTGTGTCATTTAAATTGAAATGGAGAGAGTAATTTTTTCCCCGTGAAATCACTATTTGAAAGCAACTTTACCTCCTTCCCATCAGCTCTTGTGCCTAAACCTATACCATTGGACTCGTCTCTGTTGTGCGACCTATCACCAGAAAACCCACTACAAGAAAGCCCCTCATGCGCCACAACGAGTTGCCTGCCGACGTCATGCGCCTTATGCGCCAGCGCATGAGCCCTCTTCTGGGAACTTTTTTGATTAGTCTTTTCTTCTGGCAGACTCGCCACCGTCATCCGATCTTAACTATACCAATTTCAGAATTTTTTGACACCAATGTTCAAATTCCAGCGTGAATAATAAACTCTGACAGTTTTTTTGCAGATTCTGAAAACTATTTTTAGGTCACCAGTTTCTTCCATTTTGGGCTTTCATATTCTGAATTCTGTTGTGCTTCGAATTGTTTAAATTATGGGGACACAAAATCAATGGATAATCACTCTCTTTCACAAATAAGTGTTGTGAAACTAGACAGGGCAGGTACTTATCTTGCTTGGTCACTATCGTGTTTGCTTTTTATTAAGTCTAGAAAGTTGCTTGGTTATATTACTGAAGAATGAAAACATATATTGTGACTGCCAAGAACATTATTGATAATTCTCTTGTTATGACATGACTTTTGAGTACTATGTATCTGTCACGACCCAAAATTCCACCAAGTCGTGATGACACCTTACCTGGCCCGTTAGGTAAGCCAAACAACAAATAACACAACTTGAATGAAATATGATCAATAATCATTGAATAAAATAGCTTAATTCCATATAACATTCCAAGGATTGGTAGTACAAGTCATGAAACACTAAGATTTTAATTTACAAAGCTAGTACGAAGCATAAATACAATATCTGTTTGAATATATATAAACAAAGTACACATCCTAAACTGCCAAGAACAAGTGGTAGCTTATATCTGAAACATAAGTACATGTTCAATGCTAGCCTTCGTCTTCCACAGCAGCTCAACTTCAAGATCTGCACGCAAGGTGCAGAAGTGTAGTATGAGTACAACCAACCCCATGTACTCAGTTAGTATTCTAACTAACCTCGGTGAAGTAGTGGCGAGATTTCCGATCAATGTTATTCACTTTACTTAACCTATACAACTCAATAACATATAGATGTATCCAACAACAATATCGAATCTAGTCATGAAATCCAGGTACAACCAATAAGTGCTCCTAGAGAAGATGTGCGCAAAGTCTCTTAAAAATTCAGCATATAATGAAGATATGCATAAAAGACATGTAAACATTTCGAAGCTAGCATATAGAGGTGACATGTAGTAAAAATAATATATACATCCAAGGAGTTTGCAAATGGAGAAAGATGCAAAGTCCAACTAATGATCAATTATACCAAAATCTACATCAACCAGAAACCCGTCGGTTTCTCACAACCTGCGTGTATACCATCAAGAGAGACACATGAGAGAGTGACCTTAGGGGGATGGATCATGATTCACACGTTGCACGCCTACCATAATAACTTAACCCGCACGGACCACTCATGTGCTGTCAATCTAGTCCATCACACTGAAAGCATATACAGATCACATACGGATAACGGATATCAAATCATATACTTATGGACAAAGGAACATAGCATGCTAAGATATATGTATGTGCGGAGTGTACAACTACAACTCACGATAGGTGGTTACGCCACACATAATGAGTATCATGTTTGAACAAGGAAATCAAACCTATAGATGATATCTAGCATGATTCACGGAGTTCACGTAGTCATACAAACATATAAAGCACGATAGTAAGAAATACAGTATCCAAATCAAGGCATAATATAGCCTAAAGACTACTCCGGTCATGAATCATACATAGCACTCGTATATACGCTCGTCACCTCGACTATATGTCGCTTCTCACATACCAATTAGACACACAAAGTATAAGATTATTTCCTTAACAGATTATGCAAGATACTTACCTCATCCGGGCTAGCCTTCAACCACAAATCACGTAGCAACCTCGCTCTAGCCCTCAAATCACGCAAATCCAAGCCAATTATCAACCAAGGAAGTCAAACAATGCTATAAGAAGCGATCTCAATCCATAAAGCTTCGATCTTTGAAGAAATTTTCAAAAGTCAACTCGGGCTCACGTGTCCGTAATCTAAAACCATTACCAAAATCGGGCCGAGTCCAAATATATGATTAGATTTCAAAACTGAGTCTAAATAGGTACTCAAATTCCCAAAATACCCTCTCTTATAGTGTAGGCAAAAACCTTAAATTTTCCTTCAAAATTTCATGTTCTGGTAGTAAATCCATGGGGAAACAAAATATATAATCAAATCTAAGTAGGAATTACTTACCCATAAAATAGTAGTGAAAACCCCTCCAAAATCGCCTCTTACCGAGCTCCAAAACTCAAAATAATGAAAAATGCATCAAAACCCTCGAATATAACCTCTGCGAGGTCCATCACATCTGCAACCAAAAGAGCCGCATCTGCGCCCTCAGCTTCTGCGACCTAAGGCTCGCATGCACGTAACTCCACCGACTGCCAAGACTTCCCATGTGCACACCACCACTCAGAGAAGCGATCTCCGCATCTGCACAAATCACTCGCAGCTGCGACCATTGGTCACCAAAGCCATACTCGCAGGTGTGCACATAACCTCGCTAGTGTGACCACACACCTGCGCTACCTCTTCCATAGAGGTGATCAATCCCCAGAATCATCTACTTCGCAGAAGCGACCAAGCTCTCGCACCAGCGACCTTCGCATCTGGGACCTATCCAAGCAGGTGCAATGCACAAGAAAATCGGAGAATCTGGGACCTATCCAAGCAGGTGCAATGCACAAGAAAATCGGAGAATTCTAGCTTCACAAACATGGTCCGAATGATCCGAAACTACCCTGAAACACACCCGGACCCCTCGGGCCCCCCGTGTAATCTACCGGCAGGTCCAAATACGAAAATTTTAAACGCACTACCCATATATATTCTAGTATCTTGAATAGCAAATTTTTGATGGGAAAAGAGCTACTCATGCAACATACATACATAATGACAGATTATTCACTCCAATGAATTAAAATAGACCTAGCTCGTATGGAGAGTATACTGTTAATTTAAGCTAAGTGAACATCATAATTAACAACTCTAGTTCCATTGATCCATCATATATACTTAGATAAAGAGTAAGTACATGATACCAATTACTAGTATTTCACCTAGTGAGCTTGCAATAAATTTATCTGATGTGGAGGAAGACCTAAAGTCGGCGCGTGAAATTTTTACTCACTTGAAACTAATAGTGGGAGATATAGAAACGTATTTCTATCACCACTTAATCATGGTTGCATTATGATTATAAAATTGATTCAACGTGTAAACTCAGATAGAGAGTCACTACAAGTTATCAACAACTAGTAATTGTACTCAGTCAGTTCATAATAAATATTTGATAAAGAGGAAGGCCTAAAGTCGACGCGTAAATTTATTATCTCAATAGATAGTGGAGGCCATATGAGTTAAGTCATATCACCACTTGATCGCAACCACAAAATTCTCTCTAAGGATTAAGTTCCAAAATTCAAAATATGCTCAAAAACCCATCTTAACAGTGTGAAACACTAAAATTTACGTTATTCACTGCAGAGCAATGAGTATTGCTCAATGGGTTATTTCCGATGGAATTTTCAAATTTTAGATCAATCAAAAATTGTAAAATCATGATCTCTAAATCTATGACCAAATTCGGAAAGCAATTGTTTTAAGCATTTTTAGAAACTTTAAAATATGACATACATTCTTATCGTATAACAATTCATATTAAATAAACATGTGTCATCATGTTTCATATTTAACATAAATAAAATCGACATAAAAGGAATGACTTTCATATCGAAATCATATTTTAATCCTGCAAAACAGCCAAAGAACCATCTAAATGATCCTGAACTACCAAAATACGGCATAATATACTGCAAAGCAACGAGTATTTCTTATCAGGTCGTTTCCGATGAATCCAACAAATTTCAGGTCAATTAGAGATCATGAAATTCATGATGACCAAAACTAGACCAAATTGAATAAATCATTTTGGACGAATTTAAGACTAAATCAATGTGATTTACATTCTTTTCATATATCATATCAAGTTAAATTATCATGCATGTGTAATCATGTTTCATATTAAACATAAGTAAAGCTGATATTTAAAGAATAGTTTTTCATATTTAAAACCCATTTAATCCAATAAATGCTTAAAACCCCATCTGAAACGACCTCGAAACCCCATCCGATAATGTTTCTCACCAGGCTATTTTTAATGGACCAAATTCGGAGAATAACCGTTTTAGGCATTTTCATGGATTAAAATAAATATGACCATGTGTTATATTTTCCTTAATACATAGATTATGTCCTTCCTTTTGCGTAAGGTACATAAAATCGCTCTTACATCAAATTGTCCTCTTGATTATTTGTACATGAGAATCCGAGATATTACATATTCTTCCTTTTGGGTGAAAACCTCAATATCCCCTCTCATGATTAATTAGCATTATTAAGGTAATCTCTTTTGGATAGATAAACCATAAACACTAGCTTACACTTATCAAGGACCATTTTCACATGGTACATTGAGCACCTTTTTAATGACTCAAATAAATAGTCTACATTAGTAGATCCTATTTATTAATCATAATTTTCAATCCATGTATTATATAATCTCACATGTATAAAACTTTAAGAATTTTCAATGATTCTTACTAGATAAATCACCTTAGTAATAACAATTTATTAATCATAAATTCTTAACTATACACTATAATATAATGTGAGAAAGAAAAGGATAAAAGGAAAGTGCTCATAGAATTACAACCTTATTTTGTGCTTAACATTGGCACGTGAATTTCCCAAAGACTGGACTCTGAAATCAATTCATAAATGTCGAAGTGATAACTTTTCCAATTCATAGGTGATATAGTGACCGCCACCACCACTTTATTCCAAATAACACACGCCCATAGTTGATTAAAAACCACAAAAACAAAAGGCGATTCTGACGCCACGAGTGTTTATCATTAATTAAGATTGATTCTTGGCCAAAGAATTAAGCAAGGCACGATGTGCCTAAAAAACGAGCAACAATACAACCAGTAATCCTTAATAAATAAGTATTACACAATTAAATTAACATCCAACACGGATGTCGCTGCTGAAACCAATGGTAGCACTGTTTGTTAACCTTTTCTAACCACAATTCGCAAGTAATAAGTTGAAACCCTTTCCGTCAACTACCTTGCGTACAAACGCCGAACTACCAGCGACACACATCCGAACCTTTTCACATGGTTTTTCTTATGTTCCAACTAGATATCAGTTAATCGAGAACAAGGAATCAAGTTTGATCATGCTTTCAGAACAATAATGTAATCATATACATGATCGAACATATGCATATATATTTCGCGTTATCTAATTCGATGCAAGCAAGCTTTGATACCAATTGATGGAAAACATGTATAAACGGCGGCTGCAATAGCCAGGATCATTTGCATGTAATATAGACAACACACAATCACAAATTTTAATCGAACATAGAATTGATACTTATCTCTTGAAGCGTGACCGCAATCGTGAAAAAGCCTTCAAGTAAGAGCGAAATCGTCTACGAGATCATCCTCCAGTTCCACAATCTTCAGTTGTGTGATCCGAATAATGCCGGGAATTAGCGAAATTCGTGTGGGCAAATTTCTCCTAGGAAAACGGTATAGTAAAAACCATGGCCTCCTAATAAAATAAGACCCTTTTACATAGCCACATGTTTTAGGGTTTAAAGCCTTTTCCTAAACCTGTTGGGTCTGCCTTCCACTAAGAAACAAGATTCTATTTAATTCCTAAGTATTCAGGCACAACAGGGACCGCATAATTTAATTAATGAGGCTTCCTATTATGAACTTAATTTGAAATATTTGAATTAATACCACCATAAAAAATTACGAATTATTCTACTAAAAATTAGTAATTGTACTCAGTTCAATTTCAAAATTCTTCCATCAAACCTTATTTAACTCCCCATGTTAAGATTCAGATACTAATCAAATAAATTATATTACTGACAATTTAATTCATTGATTATTTCCTTTAGACTTTCACTTAAGTTATTTCATGAGACGAATACAAAATCCACCTGCAGGGTTTACACATGAAAACTTATAAGCTTTCATAAAGGTGTATTATCAATCTCTAGACCGAGACATGGATTCCATCAACTAACTATTACTTCGCCAATGTATATCATCATTGTCCAATTTACCAAGCATATTGACCCACAAAATAATCTCGCCTTTTAATAAATCAACACAATAAGTAATGTACACAACTAATAATAATTATATCAAGATTAAGAGTATAAGTACATTTAATGAACTAGAGGCATATTTTATTAAGTCAGTATAAAATACTTATCTCTACTTGGTCCGTTCAATACATACAAAATGTACTAGCACAAGAAGTCGGAATTATACCATTCCCATTTTAGATTGTGAACATAATCTTTATACTTATAAAAATCAATTATTTAATCTTTCGTGTATTAGCTAAGCTCTATACACTAAATCATCTATTATATAAGTAAAGGACACAGACGAATATATGATGTATTTAAAACTTTATTAAAATTGAATAAAAAATTGTTCTATAATAAATACTGTATCCAAACCAAACTCATGGTTAATAGTATATATCCCAACAAGATTAACCTGAAAGAGGAGGGACTCGTACGAAGATTCTGTTACCATTGTGAAAAATTGTGGGAAGACTTCCGGTAAAAGTTTAATATTTTGAGGAGGGGCTCAATACCCAAACTTTGATATCGTAAAAAAAAGAACGAGAAAAAGACTTCTCGTGAACAATGACAGAAAATTCAACATTCAGAGAGGAACTCAAAACCAAACTCTAATAACTCAATATCCAAACTCTGATATCTTGTAGAAAAAGAAGAGGATAAGATTTATTCTGGAACAAAAAAGGGCAGCCCGGTGCACTAAACTCCCGCTATGTGCGGGGCCGGGGAAGGGCCGGACCACAATGATCTATCGTATGCAGCCTTACCCTGCATTTATGTGAGAGGCTGTTTCCACGGCTCAAACCTGTGACCTCCTGGTCACATGGGAACAACTTTACCAGTTACGCCAATGCTCCTCTTCAGGATTTATTCTAGAACACCAACCAGAAATCGATGTTCAGATGAGAGGTTCAACATTCAAACTCCACTACCTTGGGAAAAAAAAAAGGAGAAGAATTTTCAAGAAACAATTGCTAGAAGAATCACCAAAATAAGAAGAGGTATGTTGCCGTTGAATCAGTCACCTGCAAGAAGCATTGTTAGTAAAACATAGACAATAAATAAAATTTTGGTCAGTGGCATAAGTGATAAGGCCAGTCGCCAGCTGGAGAAGCTACTTGTTGAGTTAAAGTCTTCATCAGATGTACAACGCAATTAAATGAGTCTATAAAGCTCGTCATCCACTATTAACTTATAGTTTTAGCAAGTCCATATTTAGAGTCGTAAGTCTGCATTCAAAGTTCAAGTGTGAATACCAAAATTGGATTATGCCGGAGGGTGTTTAGTTATTAAAGTTCCAAACGGGATAATGAGGATATCTAAAGGTGGTTATAAAGGTCTTGGATCCTCCACTCATTGCCTTAAGGTTTTGGGTTGACAGATATTTTCACATTACTGAGATAGTAGAAGTTCTGCTATAATGTGCAAATAGAAAAGAAGAGAAAAACTATATTAAACGATCGACTTATCTTTCTTTCCCACTCGATTTTCTTTTTGACAAGTAAATTAATATACTTGTATTAAAGTCATTAACTTTTGCATGCAGACGTGGTTATGCAACTGAGACGCAGAAGGGTTTGCTAATTGTTGAAAAACTAGATTACTTGCAGTCAAAGTTTCTACAAAGAGTTTTCTTTCTGATAGTCAAACCTCTGAAGAAAGTTAGTATTTGGTTGACTGAGGTATGTGACTACTGGTACATCAGATTTTCCTTTTTCTAGAGGTACCCTGAAAAGTTGCTTTCCAAGGTCCCCCAATGTGTTTGGAGGGGCAATTTTGTTGGTTGGGTGGTTTTCTTCTGCCAATTACCTATGAACCCGATTTCTTGGATTTTATAGCAATCACAGTTACAAATTTCCATTGATCTCCAAAAGAATTGGAAACATCCTCCAATTAAGTGCATTCCCTTTAAGCTTCAAATATGCAAAAGGAAGCTAAACAAAAGACTAATTAAAAAGCTTTATATTTGTGGCGAATGGTTGTCATTAGAAATATTTCACTCAGAGGCTCTCCTAGATCAACCGAAAGTCATGTGTTAAGGGAAGCAGCAAGCAGTTGCGGAAATAGGTAGTCTATTGGCCATTCTTGGACGATAAGATTGCTCTTTTTTAAGGAAAACATGTGAAGCTGCTACCAACTCATTCTCAAGCTCAATCATTCTGGTCTTGGTTGGTTCTTTATTGCATATTACTTGAAACCATATTGATTTTCTTTATGATGATGCTTCTACTTGATGGGATATAGTTCTTTTTCCTAACACATTTAGTGGTTTGATGTAGAAGCAAAGATTTCCCTTAATTTTGAAGGTCGTTACAATCATTCTAAGATTGCTAGTTATTCTTGATCCAGGTTTTGGAAAGATCTATCACAGAAGATAATGCTCAAATTTGGGTCCAAAAAGTCAAGCTTTGGTTGAATGATTTTCCCATTTTCCAGCAAACATCTAGTGACAACCAACACATATCAAATAAGCCATTTGAAGTTGACGCATTATCAGAAGATGACCTTCCCCTTCAGAAAGCTGCACAGAATGCTGTACTTCGTTATGAAGAAAATCTTTCAGCAGCTGGGCCTCGTGGTAGGCTTCTAAAAAAGCTGCTGATGCTGATTGGAGTTCTACCGTCAACACATAAACAGCAATTTGAACTTGAAATAGATGATAATGAAACTGAATCTCATTTAAGGTTTGTCCCCTTGTGTACTAAATTCTATATGGCTATGTGACTGAGTTTATGTGTTCTAACAGAACTTGAAACACTCCTTATGTGTAAGAAAAACTCATATTTTACCTAAATCTATGAAAGTTTTTTGTTGTTGTTGCTGCTGTTGTTGTTGTTAGTTTCTTTGGTTTAAGAATGAGATCTAAATATCATTGAGTTCTTAAATGACTGTTTCATCAAAGAGAATCTTCTGTGTAGGCCAATCTTTTTGTCGAGGATATCACTTAGCGATATATGGGAACCCGCATCACTGAAATTATGTGCAAATGATCTTTGGAGAATGTTGAGAACTTCTATTTCCATTCTTCTCTCAAAATCAACTCTCCAGGTAACTTCAAGTACATTCATGTTCAGTTTGCATAGCATAGGACATAACTGCCTTAGTATCCACTCTTTGTCTTCATAATTGCTTGAAGCACAATGAATATCATGGGCTCTTCAATTCATACTACTTAAAAAATATTACTGCCTCCGCTTCGATTTATGTGAACCTATTTCTTTTTTAGTCTCTACCACAAAGAATGACCTATTTCCATATTTGGAAACAATTTACCTTTATGCAATGATTTGTAGTAACACAAAATATATGTGCCTCATTTTACCCTACAAGTTCAAAAGTCTTCTCTTTTTTCTTAAGCTTCGTGCCCAGTCAACTAGGTTAACATAAATTGAAACCGAGGGAGTACAATTTATTCCGTTTGCACTAGAATTTTTTATTTTTTTTGGAGATTGCCTTTCCTTTTATCTTATATTTTTTATTAGCAAAATTCTTTTATACCACCAAGCCAACTGCAATTCATTCTTTTTTTCTTCCATTTTTGCTTTCTTAAAACTGTACATTAGTGGCCTCGAGTTACTCCTATATATTCTTCATAAAAATTGGATATTTGTTCGTGGTTAGCAAATATTATACCTGACCGCAGTGCTTTAAATAATTCATTGCAAATGTTGCTCTCATATATTACTTTGCGTACCGAATACCCTGATCTCTAGCAATAGCAATAATGCACCTTAAGAATACTTATGCTGAACCTAAAGAATATTTATGCCTTCAAAATTGTTCTTAATGGAGTAAACTTCATTACAGAAAACATTTAAACACTTATGTGCTCATCTTTTGCTAGAAAACTTTACTCTTAGGATCTGCATCCTCATATGATATGAATGTTTATTCTGATAGGAGCCAGCTTACCAAGAGTTGATTTTACTATACATCAAGGAAACTTGTGAGGGAGGTGATGTGGATAAAGATGAGTTCCCTTCTTTGCAGCTGAAGATCTACGAGAAAATCCCCATTCCAGATCTACCAGTAAATCCTTAATCATGGAATATACTTGATCAACTTTTGAATTACTTGAAGTTTATGATTGTATCTTTTTTTCATCCACATTTTGATTTAGTATGTACTTCAGTTAATTATGTTTGTTACTCTTTGTAGGTTGTTTTTCCGCACAAGAAGTTGTCTTTCCGCATACTAGATTCGGTATGAGTCGAAAATGAACTAAATTTATTCCCTAGCGAGACTCAACACTCACATCATTCCAGTATGGAAAAAAGCAATTTTCTACAGCTTGATTTGTTAATACTTTGACAATGGTGTTCAGCATTGTACATTAATGTCACTTTTTCATTGATATGTTAAGTCGATTTTCATGTGTCCTTATAAATCTGCCTGAATCTTCTATTGAATTGAAAGGAACTTGAAAATTATAATGTTATAAGGTTAGACAAGCAAGCCTGCTGGTGGGCTTTTAATATATGCTACAGACCAATGAGTGCTTGATTAGTTTGGTCAAAACCAATACTCAGGTTGGATGTCTAAATGCTTATCATAATGCCTTGCACGTTTCCTTAATTGGTTAAGTACAATGAACTAAATATAATCTGTGACATAGTAATTCATATACCAAATTTCAGGACCTTGAGATGAAACCTTAAACTATTACATTTTTTATCAAGAGAAAAGAGGGTGAAAGGAAAGCATTGTTAGAGGCTACAGAGAAGTGAATGGAAAAGGATTATAATTACAAACTTGAGCGCAAGAATTTTGAACACTCAAAGGTTGTCCATTTGGAGAGGTGTGCAGTTGGTTACGTTAGAGCGATCAAGGACATGTATGACGGAGCTAAGACTCGGGTTAGGATAGTAGGAGGCGACTTGGAACATTTCCCAGTTGTTATGGTGCTACATCAAGGATCTGCGCTCAGCCCGTTCTTATTTGCCCTAGTGATAGACGCACTGACACGACATATTCAAGGGGAGGTGCCATTGTGTGTGCTATTCGCTGATGACATAGTTCTGATTGATGCGACGCGAGGCGGTGTTAACGAGAGGCTGGAGGTTTGGAGAATGGCCCTTGAGTATGAGCGTTTCAAGTTGAGCAACACTAAGACAAAATACTTGGAGTGCAAGTTCAGCGCCGAGTCGAGGGAAGCGGGCATGGACGTGAGGTTTGGATCACAGGTCATCCCCAAGAGAAGTAGTTTCAAGTACCTTGGGTTGGTTATCTAGGGGGACTGCGAGATCGACGAGGCTGTCACACACCATATAGGGGTGGGTTGGATGAAATGGAGGTTAGCATCTGCAGTCATGTGTAACAAGGAAGTGCCATTAATACTCAAATTTAAATTTTATAGAGCGGTGGTTAGACCGACCATGTTGTATGGGGTTTAGAGTGTTGGCCGGTTAACAACTCACATATACAGAAGATGAAAGTAGCAGAAATGAGGATGTTGAGGTGGATGTGCGGGTACACTAGGATGGACGAGATTAGGAATAAAGATATTTAGGAGAAGGTGGGCGTGGCTCCTATCAATGACAAGATGCGAGAAGCAAGGCTCAGATGGTTTGGGCATGTGCGGAGGAGGAGCCTTGATGCCCCAGTAAGGAGGGAGCGGTTGGCTTGAACGAGAAGAGATAGAGGGCGGCCTAAGAAATATTGGAGAGAGCTGATCAGACAGGATATGGCGTGACTTCAGATTTTCGAGGACATGACCCTTGATAGAAAGGTGTGGAGATCGAGCATTAAGGTTGTAGGTTAGGAGGTAGTTGAGTATTTTTCTACTTCATTCCGAGTGTGAGGCTAATCTGATATGGTTTGTCTTAGATTGCTAGTGGTTAATGTTTTGTTCACACTATTCTCCCGTTTTCATAGCACCTGGCCTTATTTACCGGTTGTTATTATTATTGCATTCAACTATTTTCTAGTTCTTATAATGCTGTTATTATTTCTATGCTTTGTGTTGATGGTACTGGTTTATTGTCTTTTTCGTTTTCTTGAGCTGAGGGTCTACGGAAACAACCTCTCTACTCCATCGGGATAGGGGTAAGGTCTGCGTACACACTACCCTCCCCAGACCCCATACCTGTGGGATTTTACTGGGTTGTTGTTGTTGTTGTTGTTTTCTCATTATCGAAAGTGCAGAACAACAACAACAACCTAATATAGTCCCACAAGTGGAGTTTGGGGAGGGTAGTGTGTACGCAGACTTTACCTCTACCCCGATGGGATAGAGAGGCTGTTTCCGATAGACCCTCGGCTCAAGAGGATGAAAAGACAAAAGAGACAATATATCAGTACCATCATGGAAATAATAACAACACAAGAACCAGTGAATAGATGAAAGGCAGAAATAATGACCAGTAAATAAGGCCAGGCACTATGAAAACGGAAGAGTAGTGTAAACACAACACTGACCACTAGCAGTCCAAGACTAAATCCTATCAGCCTAGCCTCACACTGGTGACTAAATATGCTCAACTACCTCCTAACCCACAACCTTAATGCTCGACCTCCACAGCTTCCTATCGAGTGCCATGTCCTCGGAGATCTGAAGTCTCGCCATATCCTGCCTGATAACAACAGCCATAACAAAATGGTTTAACTGACTCCTAGAACTTAGCAACAGATAACAAAGTGGTTCTGGAAGTGGAAATCATGGAAGAGTGCCCTTGATTTGTGCGAGACCCAAAAACTCCAGTAAGTTGTTGACTTCTTCTTTGCTGCTGACTTGTTCTGAATTGCTGATCTGTTCTTTGCTCATGTGACTCGCAGGTGCTGACTTATATTTCTTACTAGAATAAGTTTTTAAGGGTGGTATCGTATCAGTGCATTCTCCTGAAAACTCGATTTGTCCTCAAGGCGAAAGGTGGGAAATTGATCAGCAATGAGGTCCTAACATTCCCAGCTTGCTTCTTCAAGAGGTGTGTCTTTCCGTTGGATTAGCAGCTCGAGAGAAGGAACACCAGCTGTATGTGTTCAGCAATGGGAAAGGATCTTTTCAGGAGTCAAAACCAATTTCCATTCAGAATGGATGGGTAGAGGGGCTGGAACTGCAGGAAGCAGTTGTCCATGGGCTGGTCGAAGGAGAGAAACATGGAAGACAGGATGAACCTTTGAATCTACTGATAGTTCAAGCTCATATGCCACTGGTCCAACACAAGGCTAGTATTCTGTATGGGTCAAAGAAGCGAAGGGAGAATTTAGCATATCGATGACCACTAAGATGGTACATATCCACCCGATTTAGGCAGACCTGAAATGAAGTCTACCGAAATATCCTCCCAAATTTGTGCTGGTATTGGAACAAGCCAGCAGGTGCTAAAGCTTGATACTTTGCTTGTTGACAAACCAAGCAATTCTGGACATACGTGCGAACATACTGCTTCATCTTTGGCCAGTGTTGAGTCCCACATTGGTGGGATTTAGGTTGCTTGGTCTCCTTATATGGTCTTGGGCAATCCTCGCCTCATGAACTAGCTTTTGGGGTTGAGTTAGGCCCAAGATTCATTTATCATGGTATCAGAGTCGTATCAGAGTCAGGCGCAGCCCAATTTACTTTTACCGATGTTGGGCCACCATTTATGTTATCCCGCTCCAGTTTGCAGGCCTGGTCGTGAGGGGTATTGAGTCCCACATTGGGGGGGGGGGGGGGGGGGGNCTTGGTCTCCATATATGATTTTGGGCAATCCTCACCTCATGAGCTAGCTTTTGGGGTCGCGTTAGACTCAAGGTATATTTATCAGTCAAACCCGGAGAAAACTAGAAGAAAGCCTCTTAAGAGTCTTCAGATCCTTGATGACTTGCTGCAGGTGTATCATGTGCCTCGGAAAGAAGTTTCTGGTGAAGAGAGCTATTGTGTTGAACTACTAAACTCTCTTTGTATAGAGCTTGTTGTCCACCACATGGAAATCGGGCTCAGTGATTGGGGTTAGATCAACAACTGTCAAGACCTCACGAGTGTATGGATCCTTGCAAAGGGCTTCAGCCCAATAAGAAAAATCCTATGGAGCTGGAATAGCATAACGAGGCCTTCTGGAAAGCGAGTCTGCACCTATATTTCTTTTCCAGCTTTACAATGGTGAAATCAAATGGCAAAAGCTTCATAATTAACAGCTGTTGCTCATTGGTGGTTACATGCTGATTGAGGAGATATTTTAGGCTGCGATGATCTGTTTGGACAAAGAAATGGTGTCCCAAGCGGTAGTGTTTCCACTTCTGCAATGTTAACACAAGGGCAAGCAATTCACGATATAGCTGGAGTTAAGCCGGCTGGTAAAAAAAGACCATTACTGAAATATGCAATGGGATCATATTGTAGAAGAATAGCTCCAATACCCTCAGAGGAGGCATCACATTCCACTGTAAATGGCTGGGTAAAATCAGGCAATCGGAGAATAGGGACGGTGGTCAAGGCTTGCTTGAGTCAAAGAAATGCTTTTTCTGCTGTCGGGGACCATTTGAAAGCATTCTTCTTGGTGAGTTCAGTAAGCAGCCTAGCAATCAAACTGCAACCTTGGAAAAATCGGCGATGGTAACCTGTCAAACCAGGAATCATGTAACTCCTTCACATTAGTTGGTGCTGGCCAACTCAAAACTGATTGGATCTTTTCCTTATCAACACCAACTCCTTCAGCTGACACTATATGTCCTAAAAAAGAAATTTTGGGCTGTCCAAGTAGACATTTGGATGCTTTGGCATAGCAGTGATTCACCTGAAGCAACTGTACGATAATCTTCAAATAAGTGTTGGTCAAGAGTCGGGCTACATACTAGAGTATCATCAAAAAAAGACGAGAACAAATTTGCGCAAATGGGGTCGGAATCAGTCATTCATGGCAGATTGGAAAGTAGAGGGAGCATTAGTAAGGTCAAAGCGCATGACAGTAAATTCATTATATCCAGAATGGGTTCGAAAATGTCTTATGGATGTCAGCAGGACGCGGATTTGATGTTAACCGGAGTGAAGATCAATTTTGGAAAAATTTGAGGCACCATGTAACTCATCAAGGAGCTCATCCACATTTGGTATGGGTTATTTATTTGATCTGGAATAGTGATTTGATTGAGGCTTCTATAATCAATGCACATGCACGAGGTGTTATCTTTCTTTTGACAAGAAGAATAGGGCTGGAAAACGGATTGGTACTTGGCCTGATGAAGCCTGAATTGAGCAAGTCAGAAACCCGCTTTCAATTTTAGACTTTTGGAAATATGGGTGGCGATAGGGTCGGATACAAGAAAGACATATCATCGGGTGTCTGGTAATATCAATAGTATTTTTCAGTCTTCAAGATCCAACCGCAAAGATCTCCTCCATCAAAACGAGGAAATTCCATCTTGGTGTGAGGCCGGCGAGAGGGGTTTTTCAGCCACCACGGTAAGTCGGCATCGGTGTCGTCAACCCATGATGATCTTTCGGTATTGTGGGGCTTTGTACCAGTTGCAGTAACCTAAGCTGCTCGGACTCAGATGCGGGTGTCCGATACTGGTGCAGATCTAGAGGTCAGATCCTTCATGATCTAAATTTTAAGACTCAAGAGTTTGAATCCAGGTATGGATACGGGTGGGGGATTCGGTTAAAAATAATTCAAATATCTAAAAATAGAGTTATAAAGATATATCTAAATTATGAGACATTACAGGGAAAACTTAAAAGATATTCTAAGAAGGAAAAAGTATCGATCAAGAGGAGAATCCGAGGAGATAAAAAGAAAAGCACTGATATAAAGATTTCTTCCATATACAAGGTATTTTCGTTTTCTTCAATTTCACCCTAACTTTTGTTTTGATTCAAAAATCATTATATTTCTCCGTCGATTTTGGTCAAAGTACCCAAATCGGTTGACCAGATCCGGTACGAATCCCACACCCACATTCACTACGTGTTGACATGGGTGCGACATTTGAATGTGAAGAGTCCGAGTAACTCGGGCATTAACTTTACCTTTGGATTGAGCATTCAGAGCAGCATCCATGGTAGTCAATTGAGAGGTAGGGAAGGCTAGTATTTAAACTAGTGAAATCATAAGAGACTCCTAGAACTTAGAAACAGAAAAAAAAAGTGGTCTAACTGACTCCTAGAACTTAGAAACAAATAACAAAGTGGTGCTGGAAGTGAAAATCATGGAAGAGTGCCCTTGATTTGTCCGAGACCCAAAAACTCCAATAAGTTGTTGACTTCTTCGTTGCTGCTGACTTGTTCTGAGTTGCTGACCTGTTCTTTGCTCATGTGACTCACAGGTGCTGACTTATATTTCTTCCTAGAATAAGTTTTTAAGGATGGGTTCATATCAAGCTCACATTTTGATCAGTTGTACCATATGTCCCTCTAGGAATTAGCTGTTTCTGCGGTGTGTATTGGATATTAAATTTGAAATTGGGGACAATGTCAATATGTAGCCTGAAAATACCTAAACGTTAGTATCCACGTTCTTAGATAACCATTGTATTGTAGGCGTTTATTCCCTTAAATCAAGTTTTCTATTTATTTTAGTTGGTTTCCAAGTATTGATGTGACAGAATTTCTATTGCCATCTTGTGATATTTTTCTGGGAATTTTTTTTTTGAGAAAGAAGAATGAAATAGATAATCCGCCACATCTTTGAAATGGATAAATAAATGAAAGACATTAGCACATCGGCAAAACAACAGTGCCTAATGTGATCGGTAAATCAGATACAAGAAAGACATATCATACAAAGAGGGAGTTCTAGTCTAAGCTGTATCAGAGTAGCCACAATACCTGCTTACTGAAGTCTTTTTCTTTCTCAAGACCGAAGCCATGAAACTTTTAATCATTTCAGTTTTTATTTAGCCCATCTGTGCATATCTAGGAGTAAATAGCATCAGAAGTCCAAACTATGCAGCATTTTATAGCTACAAGGGAAAGCTGGTTTCATGCAGCTTCCATACCTGCACATTTACTAGCGTAAATACTCCTAAGAACTCAACCTAAGGATAGGACCCTTCGCTTCTCAAGCACAAAAACCTTAGTGAAAGTTGTTGAATTATGTGATCACCTTATCTAAAAGCTTGTATATTTTTATTTAATTATGTCTTGTACACGCATTCTCACATGCGGGTTTGATTTTTTAGATGGGCCAAGCACGTGAAAATACTTTTTGATGGAGGGTGGTGGTGAGATTTAAAATCAGGACCTCTGCTTGCTCTAATAACTTTGTTAAATTGTGTGTCCATCGGTTGATAATTACGAGGTCTCAGGTTCAAATCCCAGCGGCAGCAAAAACACTAGGTGTTTTCTTCCCATTAGTCCTAGCCTTTGTGCACAGAATTACCCGGTACCTATGTTGGTGGGAGGTAGCAGATATCCCATGGAACTAGTCGAGGCATATGCAAGCTGGCCTGGACACCACAATTATCAAAAACAAATTGTGTCCATCTCATCTAAAAGCTTGAATATGTCATACTTTTATTTGCTTAATTATGTCTTCAACTTTGGGAATTTTAGAGGGATCATATTCTAGAAGGAAACTTCAAAAGATGACAATATTATCTGTATCATTGATCAAAGCACTGACGACATGTGAAACGAATGATTAATTCTCATAACCTTTTCCATATCGACCTTATTTTTATTTGAAGATATTGCTATTTTCCTTTAGCCAGTGTATTGAGAATGCTCGCTCTTAATACTAATTGTTGCAATTATTTTTGGAGGTTTTCTAGTGTATTGAACTAAGGGATGCTGCTTTGTTATAGCTGCTTATCCTGGAAGTACTTCAATTTTGTTTGTAGGTACGCCTTGACATTGCCTCAGTACTTGGACTGCTGGCATACTTCATAAACTACAAATTTGAAAACATATTTTCACCGTATGATTTCTCAACTTTTTCATGATTTCGACACAGTTTTTGATCCATGATGCAGTTGTCAAAATTATGCACAATGTCTAGTTGGGACATCGTCTTTCCTTTAATTAACCCTAACCAACTCGAAAATCTTTTAAAGAGAGACAGAGAGTACTTTCTAGGCACTAGCGTTCATCCAACTCTTCTTTTCCTTTTTATGGGTTCTTAAAATAACTGAGCTTTGCAAATTTGCTGTTCTGAGTTTATTAATCTTTGTACATTAGTTAAATCATATTCTAACATTCTTATTTGAGGCTTATCTTGTAGTGACTATTGTATGCTGTTGGTACCTCAGTCTGGTTTCGGATTGAAATTAGAATTATAGGTCACTGTGCACATAATTTTGACACTTTAAGATTCTCAAACTTGTGGTTCAAACCGAACTTGCATCATCCTCCACTAGCTAATCGTGGCTTCTCTAGTGTAATTTTCTTAGTTTCATATCAAAATCACTCTAAACACAACTATTCTGATTACTCTGTATGCTGCAATAGTACTAAGAATTTCGATTATCTGAGTACAGATCCGCAATACTTTTAGATGTGATTGCAGTCAGTGCTCTTGTGATATATGTGAGCCGTGTGGTCTTGGGTTACAAGCAAACATGGGATAGATATCAAGTGAGTTCAGCACTTCCATTCTCCATTCCTTTTTATGAAGTGCGGATTTTTTTATGCCTACTCATTTCTTTTAGCTATATTTAGCTTCTGGTCAACAGGACACTTAATGAGAAAACAATGGCAAGTGGCTTTGGTTCTGTTTACTTTCTCCTGGATGCTTCTGAACAACAGCAGGTAGCAGAAGCCTCTAACGTTATATCGTTGTTGTCTATACAATCGAAGGAGATTGGTTTGCTGAGGACGTATGTAGACACCTGATTCTTTAATTCTTCCCTTCTTGCAGTACAAAGAAGCTATATTAGCATATGCAGTCCTGCTGAAAGAAAACATCCAGGTTTTCCTTGGCCTTCTGAATGCCCCTAGTGCACTATTCTTTCCTTGTTAATTGATGTATTAAATTCTTTTCAATGATCCTTGTTTTTTCTGTATTAATAAAATCTTCTTATAATTTCCTATTCTGCATTCTAAGGTTTTCTTTTCTGTATAACTACCAGGACAGTGCACTTATATTGAATGTTAACAAGCATAAAATTTCTGTGCTTCATTTTTACCACTTGCTCTTTTTTCTTCTTTCAGATTACTTTTACTTCCTAGGCTAGATCAATATATAAAGAGTTAATACCTTAAAAACCCCTTAAACTATCCAACTTTTGTTAGTTTCCTACTTAAACTATCCGCTGTCCACCTCCTTGAATTATATTTCACCAGTTATTAATAACTCCCCCATTGCTTATCTGGCAAAATGTGTAAAATAACTCGCATAAAGGCGCGTGAAGGGTGAAAGTAGCCATTAAAATGGCTCCACCCGACCGTGTGTAATGGCTAATTAAGCATACCCTTTAACAAAATTATTATTTTTTCTTTATTCCCGTTATATTTTAGGTTTTCTTCTTTATTTTTTTACCTTCCTTCTTTATTTTTTAACTTTTCTTCTTCACTTTTTCACCTTTCTTCAGTTTCCATATGGGTTTCATGAGAGTTTTTTTCTCTTGTTTCCTCTGAAATGATTTATTCTGTTTCTAGTTTTAGTCTTCTTTAATTTCTTACCCATATTATTGAAAGAACACCCATTTCAAATTAAATCTTATTAAACCCAACACTTGTAGAGAATGAAGTTGAATATCTTAAACCTTGTTAATCATGTTTGTGTAATAGAAGATGATTTTTCCAAAAATGCAACACTATATGCCTTCATTTGTTTTTTTGTTTTTTTTTTGCTGCAAAGTGAATGTAAACAAAAGATTATTCAATGTGAATCTAACATAAAGTACAACCACAATAGTTTTGGTAAATAATTTCTTTTCATTGCCCGGAAAAAAATAATGTACAAAACAAATTAAAAAACCTGTAAAGCCGAACATCCCCAGCTCTACAAACTACTAACTGTTATTTCTTCCTCACTATTCTTTATACATCATTTTGTACATTAAAACTAAGGGTACAACCTCAGTTAAAGCTAAAAATAAGACATTGTGTGAGATCCTTTTGGCCAAAATGCTTAGAATTAATCAATTATCAGAGAGTAATACACAACGAGTACACTACATCTAAAATTTTGTACAAACCATAAGTTAATGTAGTTATTGTTGAAAATATGATTAAATATATAAAGGTGTGCTCTCTAACAGCTTAAGCTTTTAGATGAGATGGTCACATACTTCAACATGGTATTAGAACAAGCAAAGGTCCTTGGTTCGAGTCTCACCGCCACCCAACATCACGTGCTTGGCTCATAAAAAAGAATCAAACCCACACGTGAAGGGGTGTCTTGAAAACATAATTAAGTATATAAAGGTGTATTCTCTCTGACAGCTTAAGCTTTTAGATGAGATGGTCACACCTTTATATAATTAATCATGTTTCCAACACGCCCCCTCACGTGCGAGCTTGATTAAGTAAGCAAACATCTCCACAAGTAGCCTTGGTTGCTCAGACCGATACTCATGTTGTTGGATCACAGTATGAGGCAGACAATTGGCATAGGGCGTGGATCACAAGGCCTTTGCTACCTTAACTCACTCAATCCCTTCACATCATGTCTAGTTACAGATCCTACCTAATTCACAGACGTTTAGGACATCCAAGTTTATCTAAGCTTCAGAAGATGATGCTTAGTTTTGTCTAGTTTGTTTACATTAGATTGTGACTCGTGTCAACTTGGGAAACACACCCGAGCCACCTTCCCACGCAGTGCTCGTTCAGAGTCTATATTTTCTTTAGTTCATTCTGATACATGGGGTCCTAGTAGAGTCAGTTCAACCTTAGGATTTTGTTATTTTGTTAGTTTCACTGATGATTACTCAAGATGTACTTGGATTTTCCTAATGAAAGATTGTTTAGAGTTGTTTTCTTAAAATAAAAAAGAATTTTCACGTGGGAGCGTCTTGGAGACATAATTTAGTAAATAAAAGTGTGGTATCTCTAACAGCTTAAGCTTTTAGATGAGATGGTCACATACTTCGACATGGTATCAAAGCAGACAAAGGTCCTGGGTTCGAGTTTCACCGCCACCCAATATCAAAAAAGAATTTTCACGTACTTGGCTCATAAAAAAGAATCAAGCGTGCACGTGAGGGGCGTGTTGAAAACATGACTAAGTATATAAAGGTGTGTTCTCTCTAACATGATAAGTTTTTTCTTTTTAGATGAGATGGTCACACACTTCAACAGTTATACAGACGCACCTCTAAAAATTCAACGGGGAGTTTTAATATATAGGTGAATATAGTTCAGAAGGGGTTTGTGGACAAAAGATAGTTTAAGTAGATAACTGACAAAAATAATAATATTTTAGGAGGGTTTTAGGTTGAGCTAAATGGTCACGTATAGCGCCACATGGCACGTTTTTTATACTTAGGAGCGTGTACCATACGCATAGAAATGCAACGATTTTTTTTTTATAGCTAGGGGTATATAGTTCAGGGGGGTTTTGGGGATACCGGATAGTTTGAGAAGGAAGCTGACAAAAGTCGAATTGTTTGTGAGGATTTTAAGGTATTAACTCATATGTAAACCAACCCACCCATGGCCGATAGCCTACACCACAAACAACAGTAGCTGATTCTTTCTTCCTTTTTAAATTTTTTTCGTTCTTCTCTTCCATCATTATATGCCCCAACAGGTACTTAGCGCTGCAGTTTCAAGCTTTTGCAGTCAAAGCCTCAATATCTAGGGCATCACCCTTTTTATATCATCCACTCCTAACTGTTTTCATCTGAAGTGCAACTAAAATCTCTGAAATCGCGATTAAATTGCACTAGCAACAGAAAACAAATAGACCCACTTCCACCTGCACCTTCCATTTACATTCCCGATTATTCTCTTCAATGCAGCGAAAACTTTATCTGTTTGATATTTCCTTTTTCAATGAACCAAATGTGTGAAGTTTCCTTGATAAATCTCGATGGAGGTGACTCGGCAACAAAGTCTTGGAAATTTGGGTGCTAGTGAGTTAAGAGAGTTAAGCAGGGACTAACCTAATATTCGTGAAATCTTAAGTCTAGTCAAGTCGTCTTCCTATTCTTAATTGGGGCTTGAATCGGATCTATAGTCCCTGCGGAGTTGCCAGTCCTAAAGGAATCACAAATCAATTAAGAAATGCTGCACAAATACGGGGGTTTCAAGTGCCCATATCACTTCTTGGATTATGCACATGTCTTAGTGGTGCTCTCTGGTTTTTCTCGCTTTAGTTCTTCATTCTTGTGATGCCAATATCTTAATACCTAATTGAATTATGGATTCCATCACTCCCTTTAAATGAAAGAACCATAAGGATATTAATGGAACATCACTATGTGCAAATGGAAGTATTGCACTTTAGATTGCACTTTGTTCGATTGATCTTCTTCTTTTCTACCTACATGATCATTTAGCTGTTCATAAATACACTGTCGCGAGAACATGGTGGTATAGGATGGTGGTTGGTTTGGAGTTGAGTTGCGAAAAGTTATTTTAGTGGAAAGGCATGTTTTTCTTCTTCATTTTTTTTAGAGGTTATGAAGAAAGTTAGTAGATATAGTTTTTGTTTACACATAGAAAAATGATAAAGCATCTGGTAGGAGTCCATTACTTTGATGTAGACAGATTCTTGCAGGGGACAGGGTTGTCATGCCCTTTAACAATGAGGAAATTCTTTCAACTTGTCAGCTTTTCTAATAGATCTATTACTTCGTCATGAATCTCTGTTATGCCTTCGAGATATCTCATTGCCATTGATGGAGCATTCGTTGTCCTTTTATCCACGAATTTGAAAAGGGACAAGTTTGTCTTTCTACTTAGGTAAAGATTTCTTGATTGCTACGAACTTCTGTAGAACTTAACCATCTGAGATCGTGTCAAAAATTATTTGAATGCAGGGAAGTTATGCTGGAAATGTTGGAGCCAGATGTGAGAAGTTTATTTATGATCTGTTGGACGAAAAGGTAACTTGGTGATTGAATTACTTTGCAGCTATAGCTATCCATCTTGACACTGTTGCATTATGTGCAGGTTGAAATGCCTGTAGACAAAGCTATAAGTACATTAGTGAGGCTGGGTATTGTAATCGAGGACTCTTTAAACGGGCACACTCTGCTGCAGGCAGTCCCTTGCTTCAAGGCATATGAGATTCTTAAACAACATTGGAATAGCTTGCTCGGCTAAGTTTTGCTACATAGAAAACTGTTGATTTTTAGCTTCTAATCCTCAAAGAGGAACAAAAATATCTGGCAGTATGAGTGCAGTAAGAGATAATAGTGTAACTTTGTTATAATTAGGAAGGATGAATCGCCATATCATATCATATCATACTATATTATAGTAAAAATTGTGTGTGGTACCCTATTTGGTCGCCTCCATTTAACCTATACCCGCTTTTTTAAAAACTTTTAACTTGTACCCACTTTTTAAATAACTTCAGCTCCCCCTTCCCTCGCTGAGCTGAAGTTCACCAGTTAAGCCGAAGTTCGCCAGTTATGAAGACAAAACTTCAGCATACGGGGCTGAAGTTCCCCAATTACAAAGACACTGAAGTTTCCCAGTTTACAAAGACAAAACTTCAGCATACGGGGCTGAAGTTCCCCAATTACAAAGACACTGAAGTTTCCCAGTCACAAACTTCAGCTCTAGAGCTGAAGTTCCTAAGTTATAAAAACAACAACTTCAGCATACAGGGCTGAAGTTTCCCAGTTACAAAGACAAAACTTCAGCTGAAGTTTTGTCTTTGTAAACTGGGGAACTTCAGCCCCTTATGCTGAAGTTTTGTCTTTGTAAACTGGGGAACTTCAGCCCCTTATGCTGAAGTTGTTGTCTTTATAACTTGGAAACTTCAGCCCCGTATGCTGAAGTTCCCCATTTACGAAAGTCAAAACTTCTCCAGTGTAACTGGGGGAACTTCAGCCCCGTATACTGAAGTTTGTCTTTGTAAATGGGGAACTTCAGCATCGTATGCTGAAGTTGTTGTCTTTATAACTTGGGAACTTCAGCCCCGTATGCTGAAGTTCCCCATTTACAAAGACAAAAACTTCAGCTCTAAAGCTGAAGTCCCCCAGTGTAACTGGGGGAACTTCAACCCTGTATGCTGAAGTTTTTGTCTTTATAACTAGGGAACTTCAGCTCTAGAACTTCAACTCGCAAGCTACTTCAGGCCCGTCTACTAGAATGCTGAAGTTTTGCGTGATTGCCTTTGCTACTTCAGCCCCGCATGCTGAAGTTATGCGCAAAAGCGGATACGGATGCAATTTTTTTTACAAAATGGATATAAGTTAAAACGTGGCACAAAAAGTGGGTACGGATGCAAAAGTCCCTATATTATAAGCGTGAAGGCCTTAATGTGAAGTTGAAAGACTAAAATATCCCTATAAAGTTAAGTGACATTATTATCCCTTAAAATACAAATAAGTTCTTCCTTTATCAAATTTAGACCAAAACTTTATCATACTAATGTAGAGAAACGGAAAACATTCCATAATAAATACTCATATTAATGAAGTGGCATCTCTTCCACGTACTTCTTGCCATTTTCATATTTATCTAATTTTCTTAATAACTATTTTCATAAGCTAATATTATACTAAAAGTCGGAACATCCTAAATAAAACTTATCATTATATTTAGAATATGTTACTCTAAAATTGGGAATATCCAAGTTAAAACTTAATTCACAAAAATATCCTTTAAAAAGCCAAATGACCATTTTATCCTATAAATCATTTTTCTTTCTTTGGGTTTCTTCCATATTAAAAACTTTACATAGTTTATTTACAAAATTCTATACGTGTCTAAATACATTACAGAATTAAAAGGAAGAAGGTGAAAAGAATTCCGTTTCCAAACTTTTTACGTTCCAAAAACTATTGATACTTTAGAATCTTTTAACTTTTTTGCCACTGACAATTACTGATGCACAAATTCTCCATGACATGCACATCGGTATCTTTGCTTTTCAATTAGATATAATTCTTATCTTATGTAAGTATAATTATTACGTTCTGTAGGGATGTAATGATTTATCTAGAAAGTGAGAATATTTTTTGAAAATTGTCTCTTTTGCATTATCCTCATTATTTTTCTTTTCTCATTTATTTTTTTGATTGATTCAGCTACATATATAAGTTGGTGTCTTTAGGATTTGTACTACATAGCTAAACTTAAGAAAAGTGCTTTTTATGAAATGTTAATTTTTTTAAAAAAAGTAGTATCAATACAATAATAAAACCATCAACAACTGACTAGCGAAACAAACTGTATGAGTCAAAATCTGACCAAAGGAGTTTCGCCTAAGGAATACCGATTGAGGACCGACTAGGCCGAGGTCGCGCTTAGGAGCGGATATACTGGCGAGATGAGTAGATAAAGTCGAGGTTGAATACTCGAATCAGTCAAAACGGCTAGTTTAGTAGTAAGATATTATAAAGGAATATTCCACTGAATATTCTCTGAACTTGTGTACTTTCAGTTAGGTAAGGAAAGTTCCCCATATAAGTAGCAAGAGAGAGAGAAGAAAGAGGCATGTAATATGATATGATAAGCACTCTCTAGGAAAGTTGACTCTCAAGTAACTACAAACATTGTCTTTATAAGAGGTTCGATTTGTTGTCGATCTAAAGCTTTTACTAGATCAGATCCAAGAACACTTTTGATATTCCTACGTTTGGTTGATTCACATCATTGTCAGAGAGAGAATCATCCACCTCATTGGGTGAATCATTCTCTCTATACATTTATTGTCATTTATCACATTTATTGTTCTACATTGTTCCTGATCATTTCATAATAACCTTATTACACACCCTCTTGGTATTTAATGGCTTTGAATGTGGTTTCATATTTCTGATATCTATTAACCTCAGATCTAGAATTTATTATATTTAAATAGGATTTATCCATTATCTTCTTATTTAATTAGTTTAATAAAAAGGCTTAAACTTTTTGGTCAAACAATCTGGCGCCGTTTGTGGAGAATTTTCTAGTTAAAACTTTAGTTCCTTCTAGATCTAAAAAGAATACACACACAAAGCTTTGCAAAATCGCATATTTCCTTGTTTGTGCAAATCTGACATGGCAGGCATCGGAGAGGAAAAGAGGAAGGCGGTAGCCGATCTCACCACCGACCTCCTCCACTCTATCAACGGGGTGGACGAAACGGGGGAGGAAGACATAACACCAAATGCATCTCCCTGGCGAAACATCTCACCTCCACCTCTCGGAAGCATCGCGACCTCACGGTAAGGGTGCCTCTACATCCACGACAAAAGAGACACCACCAGCAGTAAAAAAGTTACTTGAAGCATGGTTGGCAAACACGCTAACCGACTTCCTCGACAAACCTGCTCGAAAGTCGAGAAGAGAAGAGACAAGGGCTGGTGCCGCATCAGCACCTGGCGACCAACTCGTCCCTCCCACAACAGGTATTACTCACAATGTTAGTGATGCAGGTAATGACACCCTCACAGCCATTTTGAAGAAAATGGAAGAAATGAGAACGAAAATAAAGCACTTCGTGACCAAATGAGGGAACACCAGGAGAGAGTTGATAAGATACCAGGCGCCCCAAAACTTCTGCCAAAGCGGGACGTCGGCTGATTCGTGGAACAGCCGTATAGCGATGAGGGCACAACGAAAATCACATCATCCATTACGTCACCACAGTGAAAGGCAACGACCTCACTAAAGAACAATTGACGTCTGTACTGCTGAAGAAGTTCGACGAAATCCTAACCGAAGGAGCCCTGACATGGTACTCACAATTACCAGCACGTTCCATAGAAACATTCGAGGAGATGGCCGACAAGTTCGTCACCGCCCATGCCGGGGCCAAGAAGGCAGAAGCCAGGGTGAATGACATATTCGCCATTAAACAGTCGCCCGACGAAGGACTTAGGGATTTCCTCGCCCAGTTCAACAGAGTGAGGAGGAGCCTTCCAAATGTGTCATAGGGAATGACGGTATCATCTTTCTAGAATGGGTTAAATAGGAGGGGGTCGAGGGCGACCAGAAAATTGTTGAGCAGGCTCATGAAATACCCCCCACTACCTAGGAGGAAATACGCAACGCTTATTGCGCCAAGGTGAGAGCAGACGAGGATGACCTAACGGACCAACCCAACAGTTGATGTCGGTCCAGATGGATTCGAGGAAAGATCGTCAGAACGATAGCCGAAGGGATCATGTAGTTCCACGCCTCAATCGTGAAAGGCACCAGTTGTACATCAGAACGCTCATCCTACCAACCCCTCCCCCCTATAGTGATGGCTCATCTAGGCCGCAGACAGAGACTCACCAAAACGAAAGAGGTATGCCTCCACTACTATCTGCTCATAATTTTTGTGTTTCCCCTTCAGAAATAGTCCACGCCCTAGAGAAGCTTCGCCCCAAGGTGAAATGGCCGTAGAAGATGAAGTCCGACCCAAACACCAGAAAGTCGAATGCCCTCTGCGAATTCCATCAGGAGCGAGGCCATAAGACCGAAGACTGTATAGCCTTGAGGCAAGAGGTAGTGAACATGCTCCACCAAGGACACTTGAAATATCTGATGAGCGATCGTGGGAGGTCCAACCTTGCCCGAGGGCGAGAACAACACCAGGGACCGCCCAAACCACCTTCCCCAGTTCGAAGCATTCAAATGATCATTGGAGAAGGCGATGACGCATCTATCAACAACGTGAAGTTCACCACCACCCACAAACTCAAGCAGTCTATCATCCATGAACGGTATGACGAACTCAAAGAAAGTATCATTTTTGATAAGTCAGATACCCACGGTTTAGTCTTTCATTACTATGATGCCCTTGTCATTACTTTACGCATCTTTGATACTGATGTAAAACGTATTATGGTCGACGATGGGACGGGGGCGTGCATCGTCCATCCTCGAGTTCTCACCCAAATGAAGCTCGAGGATAAGATAGTGTTGCGTTGCATCACACTAACAGCTTTTAACAATGCAGTTGAACAGACATCTAGAGAAATCACACTGCCCGTCCTGGCAGACGGCGTCACATTGGAGACCACGTTCCATATCATGGACCAGGATACTGCATACAACGCCATCATAGGTCGATCGTGGATACACGCCATGAAAGCCATCCCCTCCATCTTATACCAAGTCATCAAATTTCCCACTCCCTGGGGGTATTCAGCATCCGATGAGAACAACGCACAGCCCGAGAATGCTACCGCATCGCCCAAGACTGCACATGCACCCAACAATTAAAAGAAACGACCTAAGAGGCATATCAATTAATGAAATTGGGGTCGTGTGGCGAAGAAAGGACAAATGCCATCAAAGACCCTGAAATCAAAGAGGCCGCAGGATCAACTGTCGAGGACCTTGATCCCGTCTAACTAGACGACGCCGACCATAGCAAGAAAGCCTTCATCGGCCATAAACTCCAAGATCCAGGTAAATTTCGTCAATTGTTAAAAAGTAATGTAGACCTGCTTGCTTTTCCCACGCAGATATGCCAGGTATCGCGAAGGAGATAGCAACCCACAAGTTGAACGTCGTCCCATTTTACCCCATGGTAAGGCAAGTAAGACGAAAGTTCAACTCCGTAATAAATGACGCGATCCGCGAAGAGGTCGAAAAGTTGTTGGTAAACAGTTCCATCAGGGAATCGAAATATCCTCAGTGGGTCGCCAATATAGTCATGGTAAAAAGGGAGAACGGTAAGTGGAGAATGTGTGTAGACTTCACGGACCTGAATAAGTCATGTTCGAAAGACTCATTCCCGCTGCCCCATATCGGCCAACTCATCGACGCCACGGCTGAGCACAAACTGCTGATCTTCTTCGACGCATACTCAGGATACAACCAAATCCTCATGGAGGAGGAGGACTAGGAAAAAACTACTTTTATCACCCACCAGGGGACATACTGCTACAGGGTGATGCCATTCGGGTTGAAAAGTGCAAGGGTGACATACCAGAGGCTAGTGACCAAAATGTTCAAGATCAACTCGGCAAAACCTTGGAAGTATATACATAGATGACATGTTGGTCAAATCGAAAAGGAAAGAAGACCATGTCGACCATTTGAGAGAAGCCTTCGACATACTCAGAAGGTACAACATGAAATTGAACCCCGAAAAATGCGCCTTCGGTGTAACCTCTGGTAAACTCCTCGGCTTCTTGGTATCGCAACACAACATCGATGTCAACCGCGACCAGATCAGAGCCATAGAATAAATACCAGAAAGGTTGACCAGCAAAAAGCAAGTTGAAAAGCTGACCGGCCGGATAGCCTCCTTGTCGAGATTCATTTCGTGGTCCTCCGACAGATGCCAAAATTTTTTCGGCATACTCAAAAAGGATAACGGGCTCGAATGGAACTCTGAGTGCGTCGACGCCTTAAAGGAACTGAAGGCCTGCCTGTCCAAGCCGCCGCTACTCGCAAAGGCAGAGCCTAGAGAGCGCCTCCTTGTCTACCTAGCTGTGTCCGATGTCGTAGTAAGTGTAGTCCTGGTGAGAGAAAATAAAGGTACGTAATCTCCTATCTACTACATTAGCAAAACATTGTTCGACACTGAAACGAGGTACCCCCACCTCGAGAAGCTAGCACTGGCCTTGGTCATAGCTTTACGAAAGCTTAGACCCTATTTCTAGTGCCACCCCATATCGGTGGTCACGACCCTCCCTCTAAGGAGCATATTGCACAAGCCCGAACTATCAGGCAGATTGGCTAAGTGGGCCATAGAGCTGAGCGAGCATGATATAACCTATCAGCCGCGAACGGCGATAAAGTCGCAAGTTCTCGCCGACTTCATCGCCGCTTCAGTGCGAAGATAATTCCCGAAGTAAAAAAAGAAACTGTCCATGCTCCTACCAAAATACACGACCATGGGTCCTATACACCGATGGCGCTTCTAACGCGTCTGGATCGGGACTGGGACTCGTGCTCGAGGTCCCGACATACGAAGTAGTTCGCCAGTCTATATGATGCCCCAATATGACTAATTATGAGGTCGAGTATGAGGCCGTGATTGCAGGGTTAAAATTAGCACTCAAATACGGAGCGCGGCGAGTAGTCCTACGATGCGACTCACAACTCGTCGTCAACCAAGTTACATGGACTTTCCAAATTAAAGAGCAACGACTGCAGAAGTACCAGGCCGAAATATGCAAACTATTACTCGAGTTCGACGAGTGACAGCTCGACCAAATATCCCGAGCGCAGAACATCGAAGCGGACAACCTTGCCAAATTAGCAGCAGCTACCAAGAGTATAACTGGAGAAGGGGACGTGTTCTCTCTCCTCCATTCATCATTAGATAAAATCGAGGTACAAACTATAAACATGACTTGGGACTGGAGCAATCGTATTATCTCATACTTGCAGGACAGAGTGCTCTCACCCGATAGAAAAGAAGCAAAAAGCTCCGAATGCAGGCGGCCAGGTACAACATCGTCAATAACGACTTGTACAAAAAACGTTTGGCGGTCCCCTAACAAAATGCTTAGGACCAAATCAGACACTGTGCGTCCTTGAAGAAGTACACGAAGGCCACTGCGGAGCTCACACCGGCAATCGAGCTCTTGTCAAATGCCTCATATGAGCGGGCTATTATTGGCCCACGATGAAAAAGGAGGCTGTCGACTTCATCAGAAAATGTGCAATGCCATAAATACGCCCCAATGATTCACCAAGTAGGCGAGCACCTCCACTCAGTCACCTCGCCATGGACTTTCATCAAATGGGGAATGGACATCGTCGAACCCCTCCCAGGGGGACGAGGTAATGTACGATTTCTTTTAGTTTTAACTGACTTCTTTTTCTAAATGGGTAGAGGCAGGTGCATTCGCCCAAATACGCGAGAAAGAAGTCATCACATCCATATGGAGAAACATCATATGCTGCTTCGGCATGCCCAAAGAAATCAGTTGCGACAACAAACCCCAGTTCACTGGAAAGAAGACTGGCAAATTCTTCGAAAAATGGCACATCAAAAGAATACTCTCCACGCCATACCATCCCGCAAGCAACGGTCAGGCGGATTCCTCCAACAAAATAATATTGAACATCATGAAAAAGAAGCTTGAGAACGCCAAGGGACTATGGCCGTAATTACTACCAGAAGTGCTATGGGTATACCGCACCCCAAAAACAAGCACAGGAGAAACACCATATTCACTAGTCTATGGGACTGATGCAGTAATATCGGTTGAAGTCGGTGAACCAAGCCTAAGGTACTCAAACGAGAGCGGGCCAAGCAACGACGAACGCAGAAGGCACGACCTCGACGAAGCCGAAGAGCGGAGATACATGGCCTATATAAGAATGATAGCTCAAAAATAACAGGCAGAGCGTACCTACAACAAAAATGCCAAAGTTAGGCCACTCAAAGTCGGGGACTATGTACTCAAAGACAAAACACAAACGAGCAGAGACCCACGGGAAGGTGAACTTGGAACCAATTGGGACGGCCCATACAATATCACGTCAACAGTAAGGATAAGGTCGTTCTAGCTAGAAAAAATGGAGGGAAAACTACTGCCGAATAATCAAATTCTAAAGATAGACGTCTCTCCAAGTCATACTCTTTTTCCCTCACTCGTGTTTTGTCCCAATTGGGTTTTCTCGGGGAGGTATTTACGAGGCGACGAAGAGGGCGTCTCGAAGTCAGTGTTAAGTTCATTGCTCGACCTCTCAACTACTTCTCCAGGTCGACCAATGAAGGGACTAGATATACTGGGACTTCTCCAATGTATGCAAGAACAGAGCAAAGACATGTAAACTTCTCCAATGAATGTATAAATAAAGCAAAAATATGCAAATACATAAGTTTCTCATTTCTCCGCCAAGTTTATATATTACGCCAGTCACAAAATCCACATTCGACCTCGCTCAAATCAATCAACATTCGACCTCGCTCGAATCAATCAACATTCGACCTCGTTGAATCACTTAAAGTCAAAACATTTGACCCCGCTCGAATCGACTCAGATTCGACCCCGCTTGAATCGACTCATATTTGACCTCGCTCGAATAATCTCACATTTGACCTCGTTCAAATTTATTAACATTCTACCTCGCTTGAATCGACTCACATTCGACCTCGCTCGAATAATCTCACATTCGACCTCGTTCGAATTTATTAACTTCGACCTCGCTCGATTCGAATCACATTCGACTTCGCTCGAATAATCTCATATTCGACCTTGTTTGAATTTATTAACGCTTGACCTCGCTCAAATCAATTAACATTCGACCTCGCTCGAATAAATTCATATTCAACCTCGCTCGAATAAATTCACACTCGACCTCGCTCCGGGTAAAATTACATTTGACCTTGCTCGAGTAATCTCACATTCAACCTCGTTCGAATTTATTAACGTTCGACCTCGTTCGAACCAACTAAGAGGGACCGAGGACATACAACAAAAAGTCAGCTATTCCATTCCAAAGAAAATAAACATCTTAAAAAGGGACAAAAAGACGCCCCACAAAAAGAAGAGACAAAAAGAAAAGAACAAAAAACTAAGTACAAGAGCATCACACTACATTATCTATGCCCACGCCATTTCTGCCTTCACCGCCCGGTCCAGCAGCACCATCTCCACTATCACCTACGCCATCGCCACCTCCACCGCCTGGTCCAGCAGCACCATCTCCACCATCACCCACTCCATCAGCATACTCATCATCATACCAAGCATCAGATGCAAGCCCGTCCACGTCCTCTTCATCTTCGCCGGTCCTTGGCGTGATGGGGTCATAACCACAGGCAAGTCGGGTTTTACGTGCTTTAACACGAGCATCTTCGAAAGTGGCTTCAGGAACATTCTCCGACATCATCGAGTTTCTATATATATCCCGCTGAGCCTCTGCGTGGATCCACATCTCGTATAAATGGCGAGGAACGTAGGGGGAGGCAGAAGCATGGGAGGAGGAAGGTTGAACCAACAACCATTCCTTCTCAGCCTCGAGAGCAAAAACTTGATCACTCAGGCTCAAGACATCTCTCTCAAGCCCAACAATTCGCTCATCAAGGCCCGCCTCCCTTAGCGCAACCGTTTCCGCTTCAGTTGCATGTTCAGACCTGAGGACGTGGATAGAGTCCTCCAATGCCGCCACCTTCGCCAAAGTTGAACCCGGGCTTCCTCGATCCCCTCAAAATCTGCCACCTTCTCTATCAACTCACTACTCAGGGTGGCAACTCTGATTGCACTTGGCTCAAGCTCAACTCGTAGGTTCGCCACTTGAATTTGGAGGTCAATAAACTCGGCCACGACCCCCTTGCTCACTTCAAGCGCGTCCTCCTTGGCCCTAAGCAATCCCTCAAGCTCGCTGCATCTGCTGATAGTTCTCACCAGCTCCTCGTCCTTCTGTTTCAATTCATCTCTAAGGGATTGGAGATTGCCATCCGCTCCGAGCCGTGTACGCATCTCACGGTACTTGTCACGATACCGGAGGTACTTCAAAACCATTTTCTAAAAAACAACCTTCCGCTTTTCCTCCCGACGGGCGCTTTCAATCTCCAAGATGAAAGTCTAAAGAAAAAGCCAAAAATCAGTAAAGGCAGAAAGAGGAAAAAGGCGCGAAATGAAGAAATAATAAAGAACACACCCTTAAAGCCATCCCAGATATGCCCAATGATAGGTCGGCGTCTCTGAGCTTCTGAAGAGTCCTATTCTCGGCGGCGGAGCAAAGAGGGGCGAAGGAGGGAACCAAGCTCACCGTATCCTTTAACAAATCACAGTTCGAAGGGATTACGATCGAGCGGGAAGATCCATCCGTTCTTACCTCGACCCGGGTAAATCCTTCCTCAAATATTCTCACATCTTCAGGATCGACATCAGAGCCGGACTCGTAGTCATCTATGACCGCTCTCTTCGCCCTCTCCTCAGCCGAAGAGAGAACGTCGGCCCGCTGTGACGTTGATGGATCATCCCTCGGAATGACCACAACCGCCTCTCCCCCTTCTTCCAAGAAAACTATCTCCACATCTGAAGGAGACACAGTTTTTGCGCCTAAATCAGTACCGCCACCCGGTTCAGACGTAGCTAACTCGGGTTCACTCCTCGTAGGTTCCTCATCCCCGGTCACTCCGTCGGCCGCTATCTTTCTCCTTTTCAACGGAGCCTCATCATCTTCTCCATTCAACGACTCATCCACCAAATGAAAAATTATGGAAGTCGGAATCTCCACCAGGGGAGCAGCAGCATGGCGGCTAGGCCCGTGCAAGGCCGGGGTCTGGGAGGTAGCGGCAGCCTGAGCAGGCTCGCTTATAGCCACAGTTGGTATAGGTCCGATTGAAGCATTCAATTGGCGGAAATCATGAGTGGGAGTCCTCTCCCTCCTCGAAGCCCTCCAACCTACCAGCGAAATAAATTTAAACAAAAAGAAAAATAGAAAGGAATAAAGAACGGAAAGAAGGACGAAATTATTAAGGGAGGTGCAAAATGACTCACCGGCCGAAGGTTTGCGTCCAAATCTCTCATTGAACGACAATCACTCATGAATCCCCATTGTGTGAGGCGGAATCTGGCTCACCTAGTTGCAGATGTCGGCGACTAACGAAGGAGGTTCCTTCTCGGCTAAAAAAAAAGAGGAGGAAAGATACGGAACAATCAGATCATCAAAAAGAAAACAACGAACAACCATTTAAGAGAAACACTTACGAGCATAGTTCCACTCTTCAGGAAATCTGTCGGATTGGACACCACGTGCTCCGTCCTTACGTAGAAAAGGTTGGCCCAAAATCGGTGATTGGTTTTATCATCCATCTTCACCACCAAGCCCTTGGTCCCACAGTGGCGAAGATGTATTATCGTGCCCCTGTGAAAACTTGGGACGAAGAGGTGAAGCAGATGACGAAGAGAAATCCCACGGTTAGCCAGCTCCGCATACTTGATAAGCATAAGAAAAATCTTGTATATGTACGGGGAGAGTTGACCGGGCACACACCGTAATAGCGGCATAAATCCTCCGCCAAGGAAGGAAGAAGAATCATATAACCAACGACAAATGGGTACGCATAGAATGCACAGTACCCTGGGCGATGCACCTGCACGACGTCGTCACCAACAGGGATAAGTTTGACGTGGTTTGGGATTCACCATTTATCCCTAAACGCGACGAGGCGCCGCTCATCCATCTCAGAAACAACGAGTTCTAGTTCATCTTCGTACGGATTCTTGAAATCCGACCTGGCCTTCTCCAAATGTGGAATTATCTCATCCACAATAGGGAAATTCTCATCTTCTGCAATGGCTACTCCCTCTTCATGAGAAGGAATATTCACATCCAATGCGACAGGATCGATGGCTCCGTCTGGGTTAGGAGAGGCACTAGTCATTTTCTTTAGAGTTACGTACACAAGAGGAAAACGCAAAGGGGAAGGGTATAACAATGGCAGAAAAGGTTGAAAGAAGAAAGATGGAGACGCAAGAAATTCAAAGAAGAAGAAGAAGGAATTCTTGGGGTTTCAAACACTTAAAAAATGCAACAACTTAAATGAGAAGCTCCCATCTCTATTTATAAGAATATTGGCACCCTGATCGAGAAAGCCAAATGCCGCCGCATTAATTTCGAAATAAAGGAGGCGCGGGAAATGACATAACGTATTGGGAACATGCGCCATAATGACGAATGATGGAATGATGTCATTTCAAACTGACGTAATGGTCAGATATGGCCCTTGAAGCGCCACATCATCACCTCATCATAAAAGAGAGCACTCTTCGGCCAAAAATGCTCAGTTTTCTCAAATTGCAAACTTGCGAAGTCCTGCCCATCGAGCTCTCCCAAAGACAACCCCGACAGGCAGAGGGACTAACTGTATGGGTCAAAATTCGATCAAAGGAGTTTCGCCTAAGGAATGACGACTGAGGACCGACTAGGCCGAGGTCATGCTTAGGAGCAGATATACTGGCGAGACGAGTAGATAAAGTCGAGGTCAAATACTCAAATCAGTCCAAATGGCTAGTTTAGTAGTAAGATATCTTAAAGGAATATTTCACAGAATATTCTTTGAACTTGTGTACTTTCAGTTAGGTAAGGAAAGTGCCCCATATAAGTAGAGAGAGAGAGAGAGGAAAGGGGCATATAATATGATATGATAAGCACTCTCTAGAAAAGTTGACTCTCAAGTAACTACAAATATTGTCTTTATAAGAGATTCGATTTGTTGTCGATCTAAAGCTTTTCCTACATCAGATCCGAGAACACTTTTGATATTCCAACGTTTGGTTGATTCACATCATTGTCAGAGAGAGAATCATCCACCTCATTGAATATTTGGATGAATCATTCCCTCTATTTACATTTATTGCTATTTATCACATTTATTGCTCTACACTGTTCCCTCGATCATTTCACAATAACCTTATTACACATCCCTTGGTAATGGCTTTGAATGCGGTTTCATAATTCTGATATCTATTAACCTTAAATCTAGGATTTATTATATTTAACTAGGATTTATCCATTATCTTCTTATTTAATTAGTTTAACAAAAAAGCTAAAAACTTTTTGGTCAAACACAAACAATATAAGAATTATAGGATGTGTCATTCACTTCAGTTGACTGCCTTTGATTCTTTTTAAGTGTTTACCATTTATTATTTGGATTGAGTTCTAAATTGATGATTTATTATCTAAGCTTAATTTGGTATTAATCCTTCTAATAGATTCCAGTCACGGCAGAGCAATCAAAACCCCGAATACATAAAACAAGAATATTGTCTACAAGAACTTATCAGGTAAGATACGAACATATCAAATATTTGCACCTGATAACACAAAAAATTAGCTCATTACACATTATACCTTCCTAACAAATTTTAGTTTTTCAATTTTTAGGTTCAGGGGATGTCTATTCATTTAGCATTCATAATCTAAGTCATTCAATTATGTAGATTGTTCATTGATAGGGAACAAACGTGTAACACACGTGTCCAAAAACTAGTTAGATAAATACATCAGAAAATGAAAGAGATTTCTAGTTAGAAGGATCGATTTTTGCCCGATAATTATGGTGGGACCGTGGAATAGCGTTGTTTTACCTTCCTGTTTAGTCTGTTTCAAAAGGAATGCCTCTTTCTAAATTTAGTAAGTCTTTAACTTTAACTTTTCACAAGACATATTAAAGACCTGAAGATTCAAGTAAGGGCGAAGCTACATACCCTAAAGGGTGATTTAGTGATCACCCTTATTCGAAAAATTACACTGTGTGTATAGGCAAAATATTATATTTTAGAGGTATATAACATATATTGAACACTCTATGTCGGAGAATTTTTTTTCACTTTTTTCAAGTTTAAACTCCCTTGAGGAAATTCCTGATTTTGCCACTGGATTCAAGGATATTTTGATACATAATACACATTTTTAGTTTAACACCACAAGATTTAATTTATCTTTTTTTAGTTGCTTAAACTCCGTGCCTAGTCAAACTAAGATAAATGAATTAAAATGGCATGAGTAATAAAACCTTACTTAAGATCAAGAATGTCTCAAAAATAAATATATTGGCTATATGTCAAGTGAAATGAAATATTAGAGAAAGTTGATTTTGCCAAAATAATTAGAGAAAGTTAAAAAGAATATGAGTTTCTAAGTTATTTTATTGAGATTTTGCTTTAAACCACCAATTCTATTGACTTGTTCAACTAAAGCACGACTTGTTCTTTTTTCTTTTTCCAGATGATGTTAGGTATGATAGGTGCCACTGGTGATGTAGTCCTACTGGAGCTTAACAATGAAACAGTTAATTCTTTTAGTCGAAGCTATATTGCTCCGACTCTTCAAGAATATCGTCGTATTCCTATTAGATTCTTAAAAAATATATTAATTCTTTTAAAAATCGACAACATATACCCAATAATATTTTTGAAAAGTCCAAACAAAATAGGTTAGGACGTAGGTGCACGAAACCGATTGAGCCTAGTTAGCAAAATAACAACAACATACCATACAAGTTGGGTCCGAGTATCTTGGTTTGTTTTACAGACATATTCATCAAGTTTAACATTTTGCTACTCCAAGTAGATGAATATCTCAGATAATATATATATATATATATATATATATATACCCTTTCCCCCCCCCCCCCTCCCCCTTCTTTTTTAAGTAGTTGTGACAAAAGGATATCGATGTTGATGTTATCGTGTAAGAAAAAAAAGAATTATAAATTAAAATTTTAATAAAACAAGTACATTTTGATAAAGTTTTATTTTCAAATAGATACTCTTAAATTTTTTTCTTCAATTTTATTAAACTCTAACATACTTTTAAAAAAGTCTAATAATCTTCTTACAGAAATAGGCAAAGCAAATTCTATACATATAAATAATAGTTACATGAAAATTATTCCAATCTTACTTTATTAAAGTTACGGATAAAGTTTTGATAAGTGAATATATGTTTAGTAAATATTGAAAAAATTGACAAACATATGATTTATTCAAATATTCTAATGGGAGGATTTTTTTAGTAATACATGATAGTTATTTTCTTAGTCGTCTAACAATAATTTTCGTTAACGTACGCTTTCAAGGTTAACACATGAGAGGATCCCACATATTTCAATAATTTTTAAAGAAATATAAATTTTTAAAAATATATATAAAAATTATATATTTATGTGTCGGTTTGATTCGGATTTTTTTACTCAATATCAAACCAAGTCAAATCAAACCTAGTGAGTTTTTTTATTCGATTTAATTTAATTTTTCGATTAGGTGAGGTTTTTCGATTCGGTTTGAACACCCAGTGAAGGTCAAATCAATATAGTAGTTGGGTTTCCTGTCAACTATGCAGAGCACAATAATAAACTTACTTTTTTAAATAAAAATAAAATAAGAATAAAGCTAAAGGGCTTAACGTTTTACCCAATTAATTAGATTAGGTGCGTTGCAACTAGCCTAAAAGAATTATAATAAATAATAAAGCAACTTGGCCTAATACTGCAGCCCCATGTAAGCACTGTTTGGTTTTATCTAAACAACTGCAATTTGAATTTGCTGTTGCTTGCCTATTTCTTTTTTTGTCCGTTTTAAAAAGATAATTCCTTTTTTAATTTAAAATTATAATTTTATCTTTAATGAAAAGTTTTTATAACCATATAAATATTTGAGCCCCTTTTGATTGTTTAGGACCATAAATTTCAAAAATCTTTATTTTTTTTTAAATTTCATACTCAGTCAAACACGCTCACGTAAATTGGAACGGAGGGAGTATTATTTAAAACAAAAGTTGGCGTGTTGACTGACTGAAACCTTTGGCACTGTTTGTTATATAAACAAGAAATGAACACGAAAACTGGAAAAGAATAATAATGTCTTCCTTTTCAGAATCAAATGTTGGCAACTATGGCTTCCTTGTCATCACTGCCATTGTCTCTATCATCCTCATCAATGCAATTAAGACTATCATCAAGGATAGACTCCATTACTTCAACAACCAAGGTCCAATATTAAGTAGCTAGCTTTCTTCTTTATCATATTTGGCCTTGCAAAATGTGCTTTATTTTCCCTCTTTTCTTACCCCTTTTTCTCCTTTTATTTATTTATTTATTTATTTATTTATTATGAATGGTGTAATGTTCTCATTTGGATAGAATTAGAGATCTCCCTCTGGTGATCAATTATTCATATTCAGAGGAATGTTTTCACTCAAAATTTATTAACAAAGAATAAGAAAAAGTTGATGATTTTTGAAGAATAGAAACATTTACCTCAAAGTCAGTGGATAACTTTAACAAATAATCGCCATCCAAGCAATGGCTATAAATTCCCAAATTTGTTTTGAAAAATATGTTTTGGTTGAAGTTTGGCTTGAAGATGAAAATACGATTGGACATACGTTTACAAAACATATTTTCAAAACATATTTTGGAAAAACATGTGTATTATTAGGGATTTGGCCCAAAACCAGCTATTGAGCTGATTTTGGGATTTTGAGATTTTGCCAAAATATAGACAAATCTATGGCCAAACAAGTGTTTGTCAAATAAAACCCAAGCTTGTTTTGGCAGAATCTATGGCCAAACGGGTTCTTAGCATCATAATCGTATCAAATTTATCATGCACAAAACTCACTAAGTGGAAAATCAAGCACAGCTAGTATTTCTCCAAAGTGATATTCATAATAGTAGCTTGCACTAAATAAAAAGATCTTTCAGAAGAAAGAATTTGCAGAAAATCTACCCAAATAGTTGTTCAGTTCGACACCAAAACTATGACTGAAACGTCCATCCATCTTATTCATGGTTTTCAGTCCTTATTATCTTAGTTTGACATGTCCTTTTCCTGTTGATTTACATGTATTACATTGAAATTTATAAGGCCTTTGTTTTGCTCAATCATAAACATTTGACTAATTGGCGAAATGATGGCCACAGACACCTCATTATTTGCTTAATTATGTCTCCAACATCGTGCAGCGAGCGAAGGAGGAGAGCCAAGTGGAGCTCCTCAGAAAGTTTTACCAATTGAGATACGTGCAGAGATGTCGTTGGATGAGATAAATATACTGACTAATAACTTTGATGAGAAAGCTCTGATTGGAAAGGGATCTTATGGCTGCGTGTTTGGTGCTAAATTAAGCAATGACCAACAAGTTGCAATAAAGAAATTGGATACTAGTTCTTCACCAGAACCAGATTCTGAATTTGCAGACCAGGTTGATATTTTCCTCCTTTTAGTGTAACTAGTATAGTAAGTATTACTCCATTTATGAAGATATTTTCCTTTTTACATATGCAGTTAGCAATGGTTTCAAGACTTAAGCATGAGAATTTTGTGACTCTAATGGGTTATTGCCTGGAAGCAAACAATCGAATCTTGGTTTATGAGTTCGCAACCATGGGCACGTTGCATGATGTATTACATGGTAATATATAGACTTTCCAATCTTGGTATGAATTCATTCAGAATAACCCTTTGTACAATCAGTGGCGAAGCCAGAAATTTTCCTTAGGATGTTAGAACTTGAAAAAGTAAAAAGAATCTGTGACAAAGGGTGTTCAATATATGTTATATACCTTTAAAACCTAATATTTTACCTATATATGCAGTGTAATTTTCGGACGAAAGCCCTTACCATAGTGTAACTTCACCCATGTGTACAATTATATCATAAGTAATTGTGATTCTTGGATGTAGGTAGAAAGGGAGTACAAGGTGCTAAGCCTGGCGTAGTTCTTACCTGGAGTCAGAGAGTTAAAATTGCTTGTGGTGTAGCTAGTGGCCTCGAATATCTACATGAAAAAGTTGAACCGCCAATTATTCATCACGATGTTAGATCTAGCAATGTACTACTCTTTGATGATTTCACAGCAAAGATTGCTGATTTCAATTTGACAACCTCTGAATCTTCAGGGGACGACTTTGGCTACCATGGTCCAGAGTAAGCCTTGCATTGTTAAAAACTTACCCTAAAACTTAGTATTATTATTCTTGTCATAATAAGAATGTATATATGGTGCAGGTATGCCATGGCAGAAAAGATAACACAGAAAAGTGATGTTTATAGTTTTGGAGTTATTCTCTTGGAGTTGTTGACAGGAAGGAAGGCAGTAGATTATACAATGCCCGAAGGGCAACAGAGTCTTGTTGCATGGGTAGGTTCTTATATATCTTACCTAGCTAAGGGCAGCTCGATTCACTAAGCTTTCGCTATGCGCGGGATCCGGGGAAGGGCCAGACCACAAGGGTCTATTATACGTAGCCTTACCTGTATTCTGCAAGAGGTTGTTTCCACGGCTTGAACCTGTGACCTCCTGATCACATGGCAGTAACTTTACCAGTTACACGAAGTCTCCCATTCATATTCTACCTAGCTAATTCATCTCATCTTTATGCACTCATTCGTCCTCAAATCTTCTGCAGGCAACTCCGCTATTAAGTGAAGATAAAGTGAAGGACTGTGTTGATCCCAACCTAAATAATGACTACCCGCTAAGGGCAATTGCCAAGGTTTTCTTCCACAAAATTCTTGTCGAACAAGGCCTAATATTTTATTTATTTATTTTGGGCATAACGTAACAACTATCGGGTTATTCTCAGGTGGCTGCTCTTGCAGAACTTTGTGTTCAATATGAGGCAGATTTCCGGCCAAACATGACAATTATGGTCAGGGCACTGAATCCACTTCTCAATGCAAGTTAACCAGCAGGATCAGAGCCTCAAGCATACAGCACTATTTTTAATTGAAACAAGCTGCAGGGACAGTTTCAAGTACCAACAACGCTGTGATCCAAGTCATGGTTCCGTTGCCAATCCAAGGAAAAAGGAAATCTTGATAAAGGACTTTTGGAATGTTGTTTTCTTAACTGATTTCTTTAAGATTAAATAATATTATGTTCTCATTTTCAAAGTGCAATAGATGATTGACTAATCGAAAACTACTATTTATGCATGGCGATGATTTCCAAGTTCTATGTTTACGAATTTGGCCTATGTAGGTCTCGTCTCGTTTAGTCTTTTGGACATGAAAATGTTTTCAAATTTCCATAATACTCGCATCGTCTTTTGGTCAAACGCAAAATATAGAGATTCCTCCACCAGTCCCAAGTCCATTATCTAATGGGAAAAGGTCTAGATTTATTCTTATACCTTGATAAATAGTTTACATTTACGGTTGTTATCTTTCGGTCTAAATATAACCTTACCGTTAACAAAGCAAATAGATTCACCTCTAGCCCTAACAAATGTCCACCTCTCCTTTTAAACCGCCAGGTGGATACCCTTTTTCACTTGCCCTTCCTTTTCGCCATTACAATTTGTTTGGATTGTTGTTACATGTCGTTTTATAATGTATTGTATTATATTGTTTGATGAATACAATGTTTGGATAGATTGTATCGTTTGTCGTCGTTTAATGATGTCACACACCAATAATATAAACCTATATAAATCAATGCTCCAAGCCAAATAGAGCTTACCTACGACACCTGGCTTTCTCCGGCGAGCTTTTTATCGTAAAGCCAAAGACGCCCCAAGACAAGGTACAATGGTTGGGAAGGACATGATCAATAGAACCTGGCTGGATCCGGGTGGGATAATGCCGCCCATTCTTAACCATTTCCAAAAGAGGATACAACTTGTTTGGATTGTTGTTACATGTCGTTTTGTAATGTATCGTATTATATTGTTTGATAAATACAATATTTGAATAGATTATATCGTTTGCCGTCGTTTCATGATGTCACACACCAACAATATAAACTTGCAATATTACTAAGAAAAAAATAGGATACATATTAGAATTATTATATAAATAAAGGGTAAATAATAAAATATAATTATTTAATAATAAGGAAGGACAAGATGAGAGAAAAAATTAAGGTAACGATGCCACCATATCAAATCCGTCGTTTCATAAAGTGACATTTTTCGTGGTTACGTAATGATGAATTTAACGATAGCATAAATAAAATTTAAGTAACAATAAAAACAAACATTATATTTAAAGTAACAATACAATACAATACAATACAATATAATACAATAGGTAGTGATGCGAGGCTAGAATTCATGGTTTAACATGTTATATGCCCTATATTTTATGTGCGTTAATGATAAAAATACACTTTTTATATGCATAATAGAGTCTATTTCATGTGTAGGTGAATTGGAGATGGAAACCGAGCTAAATGGATGCAAATACATCAAAAATACGCTCAGGAGACGAGAAGGAGTGCACCTAGCGTTAGCCAGGCGTTAGGGTCCAAACGCCAGCCCTAGCCTGGCGTTATCCAGGCGTTAGCCTCATAACGCCAGGCCCCTGTTTCGGTCAATTCCGAGTTTTGACAAGTTTAAGTGTTTCCCGGTTGGAATAGAAGTCTCCTACACGTTTAGGGTTTGTCCTAAACATATAAATAGACTCCTAAAACACAACTTAACGAGGATTGGAAGGCAGACGAAGGATTTGAAGAGAAGAAACCATTGAAGTGACAAAACATTGATTTCTACATCTTTTATTCATTACTTTGTAATTCAATTATGCAATTTATTTTGAGTTTGATTCTTATGAACATATCTAGCTAACTTATTTAATATAGGGTTTTGGTAGAACCCGTTGGGATGAATTTATTGCGATATTAATATATTTGGTTGACTATTCTCTATTTGTTCAACTACATTCTTGTTGTAGTTAATTGAATGGCCATCAATTAGCTGTG
>ML408720.1:10071-25540 GCA_005239525.1 Nicotiana knightiana
TTGTGTGGTATTGAAGTATAAAACATTGGTACCTGAGTTGTATCTTTCAAGTTAGAGTTAACTTGACGTAGTCGCAATAGCTTGTGGCGTGTTGCTATAAGGTTTAGAGTTAATCCTTCGGTTTGCAAGAGTTTGTAAACTTTGTTATTGGCTTAGAGTTGTGGTGAAGAGTTTGGAGAAAATCCTACTGGGTAGTAGGTCGTGAGTTTTTCACCTTTTGAGCCAGGTGTTTTCCATGTAAAATATTTGTGTTCTTTACTTTCTGTATTTATTATTCCGCAACTGTAGTAGTTGGAACACATAGAAGAACCAGGTCTTTCTATAATCTGTGCACGCGAATTAGATACCACACAAATCATCCCCCCTCTTCTGTGGTATTGAAGTATAAAACATCATCATGTATTCATGATATGGATGTAGTTCTGCCAACATTGCATCAGGTAATTAAATTTTCATCACAATGGGGAATCTGTTAAATCAGATGAGATCAACAGGCAGCTCGGGATATCAACTCAGATGCAATCGCAAGTGGAACACTCGAGGACATACATAAGAAATAGAAATTATAGAATTCAGCTGAGGATAATTCACTACCCACCTCAACTGAAAGTCCATGAAATGAAGCTGATATAGATTCAAACCCTAATATGATCCAAGAGCCAGGGGAAAACAAAAATTTCAAAATAACCGTGGAGGAGCTCGAAGTTGTTATATTATTCGTCCACTGGACTAATAAAAATGCTTACATCGGAACATACTTGATCTTGGAAACTAAAGGTAAGTTGATTGAATTTTTATTCACTAATGCCTATTGCTTTATTTGGTCGCATTGAGACATGACGGGTATACCACCGGAAGTAATGACTCATAAGTTGAATGAGGACCCATTTCACCCTCTTATCAAACAAAAGAAAATGAAGAAAGGAGCATTTAAACATCAAGTGATTAAATGCTCAGTTCGAGAGGTAAAGTACCCTGACTGGTTAGGTAGCTCTGTTGTAATCCAAAAAGGAATGGGAAGTGGCAATTGTGTGTGGATTATACTAATCTAAATAAATCTTGCCCTAAATATTCATTTTCTTTATTGCATATAGATCAATTAATTAATCTCAGTGCAGGTCATGAACTTTTATGTTGTTTAGAAGCATATTCTGGTTATAATCAAATAAAGATGGACCCTCTAGACGAGGAAAAAACTTCGTTTCTTAAAGACAGGGGGAACTTACTGTTATAATCAAGGTCTAAAACTGACTAATATTACCACAAATAACTTGATATTAAAAAATATAAAGAGATGTCTTTTGTTGAAATGCTTGCATAACTAAAGATAAATAATTAATCACAGTTCATTTAGAATATATTTATGTTCTTCTATTTAATCCTGATTGATTCAAGTTTGCTTTTTATTAATTTGACTTTTAATACAATATTTGATTTTTCTTATTTTGTTGCATCGTCAATGATCTTCTAACAGAAACAAAAATATATACCCTAAAAGTGTTTTCAAATTTAAAAAAAAAATACTTTTAAGATGCATTTGGATTTTTTTTTTAAATGGAATTAATTTTTTAATTAGTTAACTCAAAGATTTAAGTTTTTTGCAATATTAAAATAATTTATTTTTTATTGATTCAAGTTCTTAATATTATCTCATCTCGATTTTTAAATATTTAACTATGATTATAATTCTATCCGCTAAGAATTCTATTCATAAAGGATTAAAAAAAAATAACGTGACTTTTCCATTTTGGATTGTTGTGTTTGTAGCATCATCATCATCATCATTATTATTATTATTATTATTATTATTATTATTAACTTTCACCAATAACTTTTTTTCTCTTTCTCTTTTATATTCTTAATTTTATTCGTTATTTCTTCAATTTTTGAGTAAGTTTTAAAATTATAATACAAAAAATGATAAATAAAAATATATTATTTGAATAAAAAAAGTAGTACAAATATAATTGTCACACCTCCTTTTTACGGGGAAAGGAGTTTTTTTCACTTTAAGTAACATTATTGAAATGAGATTCTTTATTTTATTATATAGTCGCCAGTTAGAATAATTATTTAAGGAGTCCCGAATCAAGTAAAATTTTGACTTTGTTTACGGTCTGTGAAACACAAAGTCCGGGTAAAGAATTCTGTTAATCCGGAAGAAGGTGTGAGGCACTCCTGGATTCCGTGATTTTAGCCAACCGCTTTACAAATTACAACTGGCTTAATTATCTGGGTTATTATATCTTTTAAGACTTACGTGCATTTTTACCTCTTACCTGTTTTAATGGTATGTTTAAGTAATTATGGATTTTAATTTAAAATAAGTTGCAATATCGCACACTTATTGTTTTGTACACATTGCGAGTCACGCCACGTGAAATATACCCGTAATTTACAACGTACTTATTATTATTGTTATTTGAAGTTGAGATATCAAGTCACATAAATACGCACTTGAATTTTGGAGTTAAGTATCACAGTTGTGCCACGGGAATCGAACCTACAACTGTGACAATTGCATTATTAATCGTGCCTAAAGCAAATAATGTATTTAAATTATTTCTTTTCTTACTTTGAGATTATTGTGAGGCATAAGTTATGAAAATTATTATGGAAAATTGGCATCCTATAACAACACATAACATGAATTGACAATTTTTTAGCCTTATATTTGGTTTGGCAAAGATAGCCTCAAACAATTGGTATTATATAATCAAATCCTAAAAAAAATTACTCTCTTATATATTCTCTCTAAAAAATAACTATACGCTTATTTTGGCTTCCCTCCCCCTTTCTCTTATTGTAGTACTTCTTCTATCTCTTCTCTTTCGCTCTCATAGTTTAGCAAAAATTCTTGCAAATTATGAAGAAAAAAAATCAGTGGGAGGTTGATCTCACATTAGAGAAAATCAAAAGCAAAAACTAAGAGAAAAAATACATTTCAACTTTGTTTCCTTCTCTCTTTTTTTTTTGGTTGTTGGATTAAACAAGTGGGTGTGATTGAAATTTGTTGAAAATACGTAAACGAGGCTATATACAAAATTTGAGCAAGATTAGAAGTGATTTAGATTGGTTTTAGGTAAAAACTCAGACCTAAGAATTCAACTGCGACATGTGTATATCGTGTACATCAGTGTATATTACACACAAGTTTTTAAGGACGTCTGTGTATATCACTTTGTATATCATGTATTTATGGACGCCCGTGTATATCACATTGTATATCGTATATATAACACAAATTTTCATGGATATACACAGATACACATAATATACATGAGGCAATTAGTATTGATGTAAGAGTTTTTTTCTAAAAAGAATATTTTAAGGATAAAATAGTAAAAATCTTGGTCAAACTTAAAGTGCTTATAAGCTAAAAATTCATAAGTTGGGGGTGACAAGCTTATGACTTTTGGCTTATTTTTGACTTATAAGCACCTAGCTTATAAGCACCTAGCCGAAAAGTGTTATAAGCTAGTTTGACCAGCTTATAAGCTTAGCCAAACACTCTCTAGAATCCTAATATTTGAAAATTGAATATTTCAAAAAAGGAAAAAAAATAATAAACAAAATATAGTTGGTTTAAAACTTCTAAATATTAGGAAAACCCATAAATGATTATTTTGTCTAATGTGAAAACAAAAATATAAGAGTATAAAAGGCGAACGACATTTCACTAACAATGTTCATGCTTTTAATATAGTATAGAATAGATAAGTTAAAAAATCCGATTTTTTAACACGCGAAAATTGAACAAGGCACAATTCACCTCTAAATTAATACTCCCTCCGTTTCAATTTATGTGAACTCATTTGACTGGGCACGGAGTTTAAGAAAAGAGAGAAGACTTTTGAACTTGTGGTGTAAAATGAGACACATATATTATGTGTAACTATAAATCATTGCATAAAGGTAAATTGTTTCCAAATAGGAAAACGGGTCGTTTTTTTTTTTTGTAGACTAAAAAGGAAATAGCTTCACATAAATTGAAACGGAGGGAGTAGCATCTTTCAATTCATACCTCAACCATTTCGCCAAGATGAAAACTTGGAATGCAATTTTGTATCAAACTAATTAAGGCTAGATGGAAAAACTGCTCGAATCTATGTTACATAAAGAGCTTCAAATACAACAACTACAACGATCCAGTAAAATCTCACTAGTGGTCACAACATCTCACGCAAAACATTTGCAAGGACATTTCTAAATGCATGCAAGAAGTGATTATTACTACTACTAGACTACAATTCCTTTTAGTAATGGTCAAATATACAAGTACAGGCTAGAAAGTAGTTTATACAAGTAGAGAGTTTCAGCAGGAAAATAACATCAATACAGATTACCGATACAACCACTGAAGAAAGGAAAGAGAGGAGGGGGAGAATGGATCTTCAACATGTGTGAACTGCATTTCATATACATATAGGGAATAGCAAAGAGTAGGACCAGACAATGAAGAACTAAGGGACTACACGGGTCCTCCTCATTTCATCAACATGGCCTTGCGTATCTGTTACATTGCATAGACAATCTCTCCACTGCTATCAATGTCAAGGTCAGCATCGCTCTCCAAGTCTTCGTCCATGTCATCGTCAATGTCCAAGCATCCCGTAAGATACTGATTCAGGTTGTTGGTTCCAGCTGCAGGAATCGTGGCCTCGGCTATTATCTGCATGATTTCATCAATACTCTGCATAGGTTGATCTGGCTCTTGAAACTGATTGTTTGTATTGTTATCCATGAGATCTGCAGGGAGGTTCTTCAAGAACCACTCATGGTTCTTGATCTCAGGCATCGTTATCCTCTGTTGCAATGCAAACATAGCATGACCAAATTAAACTCTGAATATAGCTCAAACTGTTCAATCACAAACAGAGCTAAATAAGACAATTCATCGAATACTACTTCCCGCACCAGGCAATGCTCAACAAAGAGAAGAAAGAAGCCCCGTGAAGAATCATGTGATTAAGGGGTGCGGAAGAAAGGAAAAACGATTTAGCAAAAGAAAAGGAAGATCCATTGGCAAAGATACGGGCACCTTCGGGTAAAATATTCCCCTGACCAGGATAGGATAAAAGTTCAACCATAAACGCATTGAACTGTTGCAACTACCAAAGAGTAGTTAACTGGAAAATCTTAAAGTATACTTTTGAGAGTGATAGCGAAGATGAAAATTCGAATACAGGAAACTATTATTTCGACAACGTTAATATACCTTTGCAGGATCAGCCACAAATATTCTTGAGATCAGATGACGACATTCAGCAGATATGTGGACATAATCTGGAATTGAATATTGTACATTCAAGATTCGCTGCAAAAAAAGAAGAGAGCTCGGAGTCAAGTAACAGAAACGATGAAGATCTTGCAGCAACAATAGAGCAAAGGAATTTACTTGTATTGTCTTGCGAAAATTCTTAGGCTCCTCTGGGTCTTCAAAAGGGTAAGCTCCCACAAGCATGACATACAAAGTCACCCCGCAAGACCATACATCAGCAATCTGCAAAAAAAGTTAGTGATAATGATGAAAAACTCTTAAACATGAATAAGCATATAAAAGTCATTAAGGGTAGAATTGTAAGTTTAAATTAAATTGTTACAAAATTTAAAAAGGGATCATTCTTTTTGAAACGCACCAAAAAGGAAATAGGTTCACATAAAATGGAACGGAGACAGTAACTACTTTGGCTGCGAACTTTCAAGGAATTTTATACAAATTAAGTATTTTAACGGAACAACTTTTTACATTTTCAGACAAATCTATCCTTTCACGTCCTGATAGTTCTGATGCTGAATGGTCCATCAAACAGCGTCTAAGAACCCTTCTCTTGAGGAGAACAAAATTTAAGATATGAATGGCAGGGTTCATAGTACATTGGACAATGCATCTAATTATATTCTTCAATTTCGGTGCTAGCAAATGTGAAAAGCTTTAAAAAAAAAAAAACGCTTAGATTTCTCGGGGCTTTAAGAACAAACAGACGGTTCATAGACGATGAGGCACATGCCTTACTGCCTTCGTGCCTGTACAAAAGCACGCATAGGAGAAGCAGAACGCTGATGCAGTTTTGCACCGCTTGAGTGTTAAAGTGCGGCTAAGCGAGCCTTTGACAACACGGGTGAATTCTACATTGATTTTTAATTTTCTCAAATAGAATTACATAGTTAAGAGTTAAAAGTAATGTAAATCAAAATTCTGTAGCTAAACATATCTAAAAGCTGATTGAGAAAACTGTTTAACTTTACAAATAGTTAAACATGTCTCCTAGACTACTTCAATAAAACGGCAGGTCTCTCTTGGACATTGTTCAATAGGTGACTCAAAGTTGAAGGATGATTACAAAGATCTAATCTGGATTCAATTGTAGAAACAAACTGGAATCCACATATAGCAAGATGGGTAGGTCATTAGGGATGACAACTAAGTTGCTCGGACACGAGTGCGGGTGTCTGACACGGATGCGGATTTAGAGGTCGGATCTTTCAAGATGTAAATTTTAAGATTTGGATATACGGATCCTAGTACAGATACGAGTACGGGGATCCGGCTAAAAATAATTTTAAAAAATAATTTTATGGAATACTTATGTATAGCTTTTAAAGTGTGGATTTCCTTTTATTCTCAAGTTGTAGATAGTAAAGATTGATTTCCTAGATAAGATATGCTATTTTTTTAAAATTTACCCTAATTTTAATTCTGATTTCGGTAATCAAATTGTATCTCGTCTTGAAATTTTTTGTCTGTTGTGGTCAAAGTACCCAAAATTGTTTGACCAGATTCGGTACGGATCTCATACCCACACTCATACTAGTGTCGTGTCGATACGGGTGCGGCACCTAAGAGGGTATTTGTGAATCAGAAAGAACTGGTAAGGGGCTCTTAAGCATCCATTCCCCGACTATAACCAATTTAATGGCAGAAAACAGGACGTCATTCAAGCTTACTTCTGTTTGCAAGGATGTCAACATTCTATCAACCCAAACTAAGAAGTGTTGCAAAGAATTGGGAACTTGAATCTTTTCTCTGCCTTTTAATCTATGCGCAAAACTGATCTGAGCTTCAGAGATCACGATAGCTTGACATGGAACACTACTACTCCAATGATCTGCTAATTCTATTTTCTGCAGCTCCAAATAATCACGGAAATGAAGATACTCTTTGGAAAATTATTTGGAGGAGGGTCCAAACTAGCAACTTTTTATGCATTGGAAGCAGCCTGGAAGTATCAGTCGACTAGATATCATATGAAAATAATGGGCACTTAGATATGCGAATGGTTATTAGTTTATTGATGTGATAGTTCATCATGTTGTGTTGCTTCATGAACAGGGGTATACTTGTGGTCCTTGATCGTTGAAACTGGGAATTTTCTGGGTGATGACGTCTTCTGTTAGATTAGTTAGTGTTAGATCAGTGAGTGTTTGATCGGAGTATTTGAAAAGATATTGTTTTGTCTCTCATTGAAAAGAGAAAGAAGGGAAAAAGCGTTTAAAAACATTTTTTTATCTTGTATAGTTTGAATATTTTTTAGGGTGTTTTGGAGGGAAATTGAAATCTGACTATATTATTAATAGTCAAGATTGGGAACTTGTTAATAGTCAAGATTGGGCACTTGGGCTTTGGGCCAATTAAATAGCCCGGAATTAACATTTTAGTCCCATATTATTTAATTAATTAAAAACATTTTTGCCTTTTAATTTCAGAACGCTTTTAACAGCTTTCTTTTAAATTCAAAAGAAGGTGACTATTGGTTTTAAAAGGTGTCTCTTATGAAGAGATGAGTCTGTTAATTCCAACAAACTCCTAGAGGTATATAATACCTCTATCATCCCAAAACGAAATCATCTGAAAATATTCCATCTCTTTCTCTTCTACTTATTTTCTACAACTCACAAATATTCTGTTCTTGTGAGAAATTCGATTTAATTGCTGAAACTCGAATTTCGAAAGCTTTGTAAAATCCTGGAGGAATTCTGCTATTATCCCTGCAGCAATTAGTGGGAAACTTAAATTCCTTAAGGACAGTGAATACACTATCCAAGCCAGATTATTTTATCCCAATTATATTTTCTAACATCTTCCATCAAGGAATTCTTTCTACCATGGAGGCAATAACATGTAGCCAGGAAGAAACTTCCGGATATGAAACCAAACTCCTTTTTGGCATTTGTGCGGGAAGCAAAAAAGAGCATCCAAGGTGACATGACCAAGTTCATAGCTGGTTTAACTTTGAAAATCATGCAAGTATTGCAACAACTTTGTACAGGGATTAGTACTCTGTTTGGTGCCTCATTCAATGAAATTTCGAACTTTACCACCTACCAAAAGAAAAGAAAGACTAAAATGGTAAAAGAGTTACCTTCCCATCATATTCTTTTTTGAGTAAAACCTCAGGAGCAATATATGCAGGTGTGCCGACAGTTGACTTTGGCTGCGAATGCAACACTGAGGACTGCAAGCAACAACAGTCAAAAGAATGCTCAACAAAACGCATGAAGAAAGAACAAGGTAGTGAGAGGAAAAAGAGGTTCAAATACTTCAAGGGTTTGAGATACAACAAAATCTCATCCATGTCGTGAAAATTTGGGCAGCACAAAATCAGACATCAACCAGAAATTCAACTGAAATAGGTGCAACACTGGAGAGTATGCTTTCTAAGATGAGCTCAGTACGTAGTTGACATAGGAAAAAAGTAGAGAGAAAACACTCGATACCTTTGAATATCCAAAATCACAAATCTTTAGCCTTGGTGCCGGGCTTCCGTCCAGTAATGTGTTCTCCAATTTCAAGTCTCGGTGGCAAACTTGCTTCATAAAAGAAAATAATTGCAATCAGGATCTTTTCCATAAACTGCATAGATTCTTCCTTTTCATTAAAAGGAAGAGAAAGGCGACAGTAAGTACCATGGCATGACAATAGCTGACCCCTGATACGAGTTGTTGAAAGAAAAATCGTGCCTGCAGCAAAAATTTGTAGCTAATAGATAATAAATGTATGCAGGACATAGTAACAAGCAAAATCGCATTGTAAGAAACCTCATCCTCACTGAACCGGCCTGCATTGCATATTCGCTCAAACAGCTCTCCACCAGATGCATATTCCATCACTATAGCCAAATGAGTTGGTGTCAGTATGACCTGGAACCAAATTGTCATTCATTAGCATTAAATATCAAGTTTACAGAACCTTAACAGTTAACAAAAATGGATTTTCAAAAGTACCTCCTTGAATCTAACTATATTAGGGTGCCTCAATGATCTGTGGTTGATGATTTCTCTCTGGACATTTTCATCAATCTGCAATATTCATGGATAGTGAACAAAAAAATTAGTTAGATGAACTGTTAAAAGGTAAATGGCCAATAAAATTCCCATAAACAGAGTTCCCAACAAGTGCACAAAGTGCCATTGTCCAAGACAATGCTACAAAAAATAGACTAATGACAAAGTCCTCTAACGAATGCCATGGCAAAAAAGGCCTTCTAACAGTCAATTTTCCTTTATTTAAGTTTGTTACAAGTAACTGATACTTCCTTGGTCCCAATGCACATGACACTACATAAGGTTTTGCACCATTCTACTAAACAATACATTTTTATTCTATTTGACTTTCAAATTATTCAAGAATTCAAAATTCAATGTTAACTTTACAAAATTTTAAACCAGTACTTTAATGTTTTTTTTCCACTAAAACTATCATAACATAGATAAAACTAAAATTTTAAGTTCCATGTGCGATCCAATGTGTCAAATAAAATAGGATGGAGGGAGTGGTTCGTTTAACCTATCAGTTTTCTGCAACAACTGTAGCAGGGAGTGTCACATTCCTAAACATAGAGTGAGCAGAGTTCATTCTTTCTACTTCTCACCCCAAACCTGGCCTATGTTGCGCGGACTCTCCAAAATGGCGCCGCACCCGTGTCGGATCCATGCACTATTTTTGAAGAATCCGGCACACACCCACTGACATTTTTGGAGAGTCCGAGCAACATAGCAATCCTCTGCATAATTCTCATGTCTGGATGCAAAAACCAATTTTTTTAGGGAATGTCAATCAATGCCAACTCCCCACAATGGTCAGAGCTACCAACACACATTAAATCATTAAACTGACAAATAAGTCAAGCGAAACCTGGTTAAGTTTTCCTCATATGACATTCTTTCATGTTCTAAAAAAATTGGCATATTGAAAGCCAAAAGTGTTATTTTTGCTAAACTTGGTGTACTACAATCAAACAGTTTGTTGCATTAATAAAACAAAAAGAGTAAATATGAAGAAAGTGACAAGGTGCACAATGAAACGAAAGAAGTGGAACACAAACCTTAGCACCTCGCTCTATATACTTAACAGCAACAAGCTCATTAGTCTGCCTATCTCTCATAAGCCTTGCTACTCCGAAATTCCCCGAACCGATGTCTCGAACAAGCTCGTATCTATCACTATCGTGCATGATCGGTACGTCCATCCCTGTTCCCACCGTTAGCGCCGTCCGATCCATAACTTATCTTTCTCTACAACTCTCCTTCACCCGAGCCTCATATTGACATTATATATCATCCGCTACCTAACCATTATGACAAAGAATTAACCACACACACAACAAAAAAAAAAAAAGAATCCCAATTCAAAAACAAAAGATCAGATAGGAGAATCCACACGGAAAAGGATGAACCACAGGATTTTGAAGAAGAAAAGAAAAGGTGAGTAGCGCTAAGTGATGAGCTCCAAACCCGTGAACAAGTCTTCACTTTACCAATAATCACATTCGCCTTTTAATTGAATTGAACTATATGCATAAATGCACTCATCGATTAAGACAACAAAGTAATAATCAAATCACAGTTTATTTTTGGCTCGCATATATGTATGTATATTTGAATATAGTTGATGAAATGAGTGTTTGAACAACTTGTTCTTCTTTGGACTTCCAGAATGAGTAGGCAGTACTATAATAAGTAAGCTTTTTTATAAAGCTATAATAATTGTTTCGGTTCTCTCTGAATCAGTGAAATGGCAATATTTTGTGTGAATTGAAATGACGAAGGTGACCTCTTTAACTTAAATTAAGGGACAGGTTGGCGTCAGAATATTCGAAGGTGAACCTTTGCCCTTTGGCTTAGTGGATAAGGTTGTACACACAGAATCACTAAGTGTCTAAGTGCATTCTGCAGCCAAGAAAAAGTTTTAAAATATGAGATAAAAAGCAATAATTAATAAATACTGTAGACATTGATTGCAATGTTAAATGTGAGTCCGGAACCAAAATGTGTGGAAAAAAAATATATTGATCGTTTGTTATAGCGCCTTTTAAGAATGTGTTATATTTAAATCCATATGACGCAGGAAAGCAGATAAATAAAATTTAATGTACCAAAAGAGGACTAAAGTGTTGGGTGGTGCAATGGTTAAAGGCTAGGTATTAAGTTGTTTTTGGCCTTGAGGTCTAGGGTTCAAGTCTTTTTCATTAATTAAAAAGAATTCCAAGTAATGGATTAAACTGTATATATTAATTAAATTTCTCTTATCAAAATTTTAACTATAAAATAAAACTCATAATTCTAATTTGAAAATAAAAGGAGAAAAAAAATAATTTTGCCTTACGTATATTACAAAATAACAACTATTAAAAATTTCGGTAGATTTTTTTACAAAATAATAAAAGGCTTCTCTTTTTTTTTTACTTTAAATGAATTCAAAATTCATAATTTTCTAATAAATATTAAATTATTTTAATTACATTGAAAAGTAATTATAAATATTAAAATATTTATATCTAAATACTTAAACCAACTAATGAAAGGAAAAGAAAAATGAAAAAGAAATAGGAAAACAAAATAGTAATGGTGGAAGGAATCGAACCCTAGACCCCAAGCCCAAAACAAACTTCCTATCTAGCCTTTAACCCTTGCACCACCTAACACTCCATTACTTTTTTATTATTCTATTTATGACTGACTATTTCTCAAAATGGGTGGAAGCACAGGCCTATGAAAAGATAAGAGAAAAAGAAGTCATCAACTTTATATGGGATAACATCATGTGTCAATTTGGGATCCCCTCCGAGATAACATGTGATAACGGGAAGCAGTTCATCGGAGGCAAAATAACAAAGTTTCTCGAGGATCACAAAATTAAAAGAATACTATCGACGCCCTACCACCCTTGTGCAAATGGTCAAGCCGAATCCACAAACAAGACCATCATTCGGAACTTGAAAAAGAAGTTAGAAAATGCGAAGGGAAAATGGAGAGAAACACTGCCCGAAGTACTATGGGCATATCGGACAACCTCTAAATCGAGCACATGAGAGACGCCGTTCTCTTTGGTGTACGTGTCCGAGGCTTTGATACCGATCGAGGTCAAAGAGCCAAGCGCCAGATTTCGACAGGACACCGAAGACTCAAACAATGAGGCCATGACTACATCCCTCGAACTATTAGACGAGAAGCGAGAAGCTTCACTGCTCTGGATGGCCGCCCAAAAACAAAGAATCAAAAGATACTACAATCAAAGAGCAAACCTCCGATATTTCGGAATCGGGGACTTAGTCCTAAGGAATGTCACCCAAAGCACTCAAAACCCTAACGAACGGAAGCTAGGCCCGAGCTGGGAAGGACCATACCGCGTCCTCGGAGTAATCGGCAAAGGATCCTACAAGCTCGGCACCATGGAAGGTGAGCAACCGCCAAACCATTGGAACATATCAATGCTCAAGCGCTATTATTGCTAAGGTACAATCCTCTCCCTCTTTCCTTCAAGCTTTTACACTAACCAAATGCGCAGGTATGCGATTAAAAGGAATCAAAACATCCCCTAGCTTGAAGGCCTTAGGTTTTAAAGCATGCGCTGCGCTCTTTTTCCCTCGCGTCGGATTTTATCCCAAAATGGGTTTTACCGGTGAGGTTTTTAACGAGGCAACATCCATATGCTACCTAAGGAGAACTCATCAAGTATTTAAGGCTTCTCTTCGATCAACCTCGAATACTGAGGAGAATCCCCCCAGGAGATCATTGAAATATGCCAAAGAGGGTCTCGACAGGAGAATGATGTATCGGATCAAACGGTCGAATGAACCGTGTCCGCATGGAATAATCGAACCCTCGATGGAAAAAACATGTATACTTGTACCAAGTAAACAGAGAAGTACCTTCTATCAAAACATTTTTCACATCAAAGAAGTTTTCCATTTTCACAAGAGACAGCCCCAGGGCCAAAAATTTAGCAAGCACATAGGAACTGTCCTCGACAGTCACTCCACCGACTCGCCAAAAACTCGAAGCCGTAAGACCTCAGGGCAGGTAACTTCGAGCTCATAAGCCCTCCTCGAGGAAACATCAATTCTGACTCGGGGACTGCCCTCGACAGTCGGCTCATCAGGTTATAAAATTCGAAGCCGTATGACCTCAGGGCCGGGAACTTCGAACTCGTAAGCCCTCCATGAGGCAACATCAAAATTGTAAGCCCTCAAGCAAGGCATGTACAAATTTGTAAGACCTTAAAACAGGCATAAACCCCATATCAAAGTCAATGCTATATATCGAACTTGTAAGACCCAAAAGGCATACCCTCGATATAGACTCCATGGCTATCTCACTCGGGGACTAAAACCATAGGCCTCCAATTACTTCGAAAAACAACCGGTTAAAGGTTGTGCCAACCTAAAGCGTAAGAGCCCAAGTCTCCCGCTACATTAAAGGTTGTACCAACCTAAAGCGTAAGAGCCCAAGTCGCCAGCTACAGGTCATACCGACACAAAGCGCCTCAGGGCCAATTTGAAAACCTGAGGGACGTTGAGCTCGGGTCAAAACCCGACTCGGAGACTAAGCCCGATACACTTAACTAAAGCGCCTCAGGGCCAAAAAAGCGTAAGAGCCCGAGTCGCCCGCTACAATAAAAGTCGTATCGACCTTACGCGTAAGAGCCCAAGCCGCCAGCTACAGGTCATACCGACACAAAGCGCCTCGGGGTCGATTTAAAAACCTGAGGGCCGTTGAGCTCAAGTCAAAAACCGACTCAGAGACTAAGCCTGATACGGTTAACTAAAGCAACTCAGGGCCAAAAAAGCGTAAGAGCCCAAGTCGCCAGCTAGTCATATCGACCTTATGCGTAACTGTCCAAGTCGCCAGCTACATGTCATGCCGACACAAAGTGCCTCTGGGCCGATTTAAAAACCTGAGGGCCGTTGAGCTCGAGTCGAAACCCGACTCGTAGAATAAGCCCGATACAGTTAACTAAAGCGCCTCAGGGCCAAAAATCATAAGAGCCCAAGTCGGCAGCTAGTCGTATCGACCTTATGCGTAAGAGCCCAAGTTGCCAGCTACAGGTCATACTGACACAAAGCGCCTCTGAGCTGATTTAAAAACTTGAGGGCCATTGAGCTCAAGTCGAAACCCGACTCGGAGACTAAGCCCGATACGGTTAACTAAAGCGCCTCAGGGCCAAAAAAGCGTAAGAGCCCAAGTCGCCCCTACATTAAAAGTCTTATTGAACTTACGCATAAGAGCTTGAGTCGCCAGCTTAAAAAGCCTCAGGGTCAATTTATAACTCCAAGGGTTTCATCTCAAAGTCCGATTCATCGGGCTGACTATCAACAAGCAAATCAAACCAAAGAATATTTCATATATATATGTGTGTGTGCATTCCAAATACATATTTACAGCACTCCCACAGGAGTCTTATGCAAACGGACAAAACAAAAATCTAGTCTACTCTCGGGACCAACTACCCCAAAGGCCCATCGGGTCAGATCCCACGGCGACCTTCAAATATCGGCACTAGCCCAAGAAGAAAGGAAAAACTTAGCGTCAATCTTGTCCGCCTCAGCCTGCTATATCTCTTCCGAGAGGTCAAAGCCCCTAGAATGTATCTCTTCGAGGGTCTCCCTCCGAGACTTGCATCGGGCATATTCATCGCCCCTCCTCTCTCTGGTGAAAGCTCCTCTCAGCTTGACCCGAGCATCGGTAACATCTTTCAAGTAAACGGCCACTCTCTTGTGGTCCTTCATATTGAGAAGATCAACCTCGAGCTTGACAATCCTGCTCAACTGGATTAAGCTATCTTCTCGGGCATTACGAAGTCGTATCTCGAGGGCAGCAGCCTTGCCCATAGCATTCCTTTGACCCGAGGACCGAGCCCCCTACGGATAGCTATCGACTACCACCGATCGCCCATCAAGAACAGAACCTAAGGGTTTATTATAAAAGTCCAAAACTTCGGACCAATTATCAACATGCATCACAATCTATTCCAAAAAGAATAGAAAAGACAAGAAATGGCAAAGAACAGAGGCCTTTATATATAGTGAAGATTCACAAAGGTGCATTTTACAAGGCTCATGCCTGGAGCCCTTACACAAAGAACAGAACAAGTAAAAACCTAATCTATCTTCTTTGAGACCTAGTCTGTTATTATTATCGGGACTTCGTCTTCTTCCCCCCCCCCCCCCCCCCCCCCCCCTTTTTTTTT
>ML408722.1:435-17384 GCA_005239525.1 Nicotiana knightiana
TGATTTTATATTGGCTTGGTTAAATAACGATTAGAGTGATTTAGCAAGTAGTTTACACAAGTCCTTGTGGGTACGATATCTGGACTTAAAATCCTGTATTACTTGTCGACCACGTACACTTGCGTGTGCATTGGGAAATCAACTAACACTTGTCTAACTTTGTGCGGGGGAAACTGCCCCTTAGGAATTGAGTTAATTATGCTATCTTGTTATGTGAATGTAGTGTACGCAAGGTGGTGAGTGGGTACACGGTCTATATGTGGTAGTTGACCGGTTCAGAGTGTTTAGTATTTTCCCATGCCTTTAATTGAATTTTCATAGCATGTGATATCTCGTTGTTAGTCTACTCTTACATGCTCTTTTTGACGATGTTAGCACTTATTGTACCCTTACTCGTTATTTGGCCCTTATATGCCTTAGTTGAAGTTATTGCCTACCTTATTGTCTTGTTACCTCTTAATTGTTGAATTTCTTCTATGACTTTGTGCTTATATGCTACATGTCCTAATTGTTGTGATTGCATACCTGGTTATCGCGTGCCTTACTTGTCTTGTCATTTTTTGTAGAGTTTGTTGTATTCCTTTCATTGTTACGTCGTTCCTTTGTTTCCGTCTATTCATACCCTTGATTGTATAATTAGTTATTTTGGTGTTATATGATGTGTTTTAGAGCCTCGAATAAGTTTCGATAAGGTATTAGAACTGGTTGGTAAGTTTGGTTGAGGTTTCGGGGGCCTCGGGGATGTTTTGGATGCTCAACGGGTGATTTTTGGAACTTAGAAACAGCTAAACCATTATTTGTTCTGGTATCTCGCACCTGCGATGGATTTTTTGCAGGTGCGGAAGAGGGGCTCGCAGGTGCGAGCTTGGTCAAGTCAACGAGTTCTCGCAGGTGCGGTTGGGTTTCTGTAGGTGCGGAGCCGCAGATGCGGCCCAGTGATCGCAGGTGCGGCCCCAGGCCTTTTAGTGGGTTTTTGCACCTGCGATGGATTTTTCGTAAGTACGGAACCGCAAGTGCGAAACCGCAGGTGCGGTCCAAGGAACGCAGGTGCGGAATCGCTGGGCAGTTTATATCAAATTCGAGGGCTTGAAATTTATATCTTCTAAAAACGATTTGGAGCTTGGGTGTAGGCAATTTGGAGTGGGTTTTGAGAAAAAGCTTCATAGGTAATGATTCCTAACCTTATTCCACTTGTATATCATTTATCTATAGCAAATTCTTACATGCAATCAATGAATTGGGTGAAAAATCATGAAAATGGGAAGAAGTTTCCCTAACTAGAAAATCCAAGAATTTAATAAGACTTTGACGTCGGTTTTCGATGGTTCTTGTTCGAATGAGTTCGTGGGTGAATGGGTGTTCTAAATTTTAACTTTCACTCGATTCCGAGACGTGGGCTCGGGGGACATTTTAGGCGATTTTCCTAATTTCGCGTATTAGCCTCGAACTTATTTGCTATTTTGATTCCTTAAAGTGATATTTACATTATGCAATCGAATTGAATAGATTTGGGCCATTCGGAGTCAGATACTCGTGGCAAGAGTGTGATTTTGAGTTGAGTAGTGCAGTTGAGGTAAGTGGCTTGCCTAACTCTATCTCATGTATTGGCTATGTAGTTTAGATTAGGAAGTAGCATGTCTACCTGTTTTACTTGAATTTTCCCTAGATATTACTATGTGTACCATGTTTAGGTAGTTTTATCCATATTTTTGCCTATGATTTTTCCTGAACTGTTTTAAATAAAAAAATTTATCATGTACTTGTACTGCATTGCATATTTAAATCGGGACTACGGACGAGATTCCGGGAGCTTTCCCTGTACTGAATAGCATATTTAAATTAGTACTACGGATAAGATTTCGGGAGCTTTCCCCCTGTACTGCATTGCATATTTAAATTGGGACTACGGACGAGATTCCGGGAGCTTTCCCCCTGTACTGCATTGCATACTTGTTACTGTGATATATGTTGTGCTGAGCCGAGGGCTCCTTGTTATTATTTTCTTTTAGCTCATTGCTTCTACTGATTTGCCTCAGCTTATTATATCTCTCTATTCACATTTTTAAACTATTTTTTTTACTATAAAAATTCAATAGAGCCTTAACCTGACTCGTCACTACTCGACTGGGGTTATGCTTGGCACTTACTGGGTACCAATTTGTGATGTACTCATGCCCTTTCCTGCACATGTTTTTTTTCGTGTGCAAATCCAGGTACCAGCGCTCAGTTTTGTGGCTAGGGGTCCGAGCAACAGCTTCTAGGAGACCGAAAGGTAATTCTGTCGCGTCCATATTGTCCTTCGAATCACCTTCCACTCCAAATTTAGATAGATTTTTCATTTAAATTCCCTCTTGTTGTATAGAGCTATTTTGGGACAGAGCTTGTGACTAAAGTGATGTTTCGGATTTCGGGAAATTGTATTTTATACGCTCTAAGTGGCGATGTTTCATTTGTAGACTTGCTTATTTTCGTCATTAATTCATTGCTTCTGTTTAATATTTGTTCTACAATTAGGCTTACCTAGTCGTAGAGACTAGGTGTCGTCACGATGTCTTTCGGAGGGTAAATCGGGTCGTGACAAGTTGGTATCAAAGCGTCTAGGTTCATAGGAGTCACAAGTCACAAGCCGGTTTATTAGAGTCTCGCGGATCGGTGCGGAGACGTCCGTATCTATCTTCGGGAGGCTATGTAACTGTTAAGAACAATCATATTTCTTTGATTTCCTTGTCGTGCGAGTTATTGACATCAAAAATGTAAAATTCTATTCTATTCTTTCTCACAGATGGTGAGGACCCGTACTGGGAGGACCGACGACCAGGCACCCGAGCCCCCTGCCAGAACCACCAGAGGTCGGGGTCGGGGTAGAGGACGACCATACGGTGCAGCTCGAGCACCGGCGAGAGCAGCGATAGAGGAGCCTATGGCAGCCCCAGCTGGAGAGCCGGCACATGAGGTCCCTATTGCTGCTCCAGCCTTGCAGGAGACTTTAGCTCAGTTCATGAGCATGTTCAGTACTCTAGCTCAGGCTGGACTACTCCCGATAACTCCCGCTACATCTCAAGCAGGGGGTGGGGCACAGACTCCCTCAGCCCGCACTCCTGAGCAGAGGGGCTAGGTTGATCAGGCCCCAGAGTATATTCCTATGGCCCCAGTGGCTCCAGTTTGGCATGATGCTAGGGCAGCTACTTCTAGGGACGAGCAGCTCAGACTTAAGAGGTACAAGAAGTACCACCCACCTACTTTCAACGTACTAGCTTCAGATGATGCTCTGGGATTTCTTGAACCGCACTATGGGCATTGTGGAGACCAGTGGGGTTTCTTTCACCGCTTTCTAGCTGAGGGGAGCGGCATATCAGTAGTGGCGGGGCTATGAGCTGAGTAGTCTGCACGAGATAGCCTCACTCACTTGGACTCAGTTTTCAGAGATATTTCTGCGAGGGTATGTCCCTCAAAGCCTCAGGGATACTTGGCGTGCAAAGTTCGAGCAGTTGTGCCAGGGTACTATGACATTGTCGGAGTATGCAGTCCGTTTCAGCGAGTTAGCTCGGCATGCACTAACCTTGGTTGCCACAGTCAGAGAGCGGGTACGTCTTTTTATTAAGGGACTCCATCCTAGTATTCGGACCAGTATGGCCAGAGAGTTGGAGATGGATATCACTTATCATCAAGCAGTGAGCATTGCCAGGAGAGTAGAGGGCATGTTCGCTTGGGACAGAGAGGAGAGAGAGGCTAAGAGGTCTCGAGAGACTGGCCATTTTTCAGGAGCTCGTGCACCAGCAGAACGTCATGGTAGGGGATTTGTGGGTCGCCCTGTTCATTCAGCCCTTCCAGCAGCTAGCGGTATTCCAGCTCCTTCTACACCTCAGGAGTCCTATTATGCACCGCCAGTATCCAGTGTGCCTCCAGTTCGAGGTTCTATTTACGGCCAGCCTAGCAGGCCAGCTCCTATTTAGTCTCAGTCGCAGCGTTCTCCGAGGGGTTGTTTTGAGTGTGGTGACACTCTTCACTTGATTATAGATTGCCCCAGGTCTCGGAGGGGTGCACCTCCACAGTCTTATCAGCCTCCACATGCTCTTCCGGGTCCTCCGGCTATTCTTCCAGCCCCAGCTGCCACTCCACCTCCTCAGTCAGCTCGAGGTGGGGGTCGGGGAGGTAGAGGTCGCCCTAGAAGGGGAGGCCTGGCCAGGTACTATGCCCTTCCAGCCCGTTCCGAGGCTGTTGCTTCATACTCGGTCATCAAAGTTATTGTCCATGTCTGCCATAGGGATGTATCAATATTATTTGATCCAGGATCTACGTATTCATCTGTGTCCTCTTATTTTTCTCCACAGTTGGGGATATATCGGGATTCTTTGATTTCCCCTGTTTATGTATCTACTCCCGTGGGAGACTCTCTAGTTGTAGACCGCATATATCAGTCATGTTTGATTTCTCTTAGTGGTTTTGAGACCAAGACTGATTTATTATTACTCAACATAGTAGATTTCGATGTTATCTTGGGCATGGACTGGTGGGTGTGATGCGTACTTGGACTATGTGAGAGATGTCAGTGTGGATACCCCTCCACTTGAGTCAGTTCCAGTAGTGAGGGACTTTCTTGACGTATTCCCAGCTGATCTTCCGGGTATGCCGCCCGACAGAGATATTGATTTCGGCATTGATTTGTTGTTGGGCACTCATCCCATTTCTATCCCTCCTTATCGTATGGATCCTCTTGAGTTGAAAGAGCAGTTACAGGAGTTTCTTGATAAGGGTTTCATCAGACCCAGTGTATCATCTTGGGGTGCTCCAGTATTATTCGTGAAGAAAAAAGATGGTTCTATGCGTATGTGTATTGATTACCGGCAGTTGAACAAGGTCACCGTGAAGAACATGTATCATTTGCCTCGCACTGATGATTTATTCGACTAGCTAGAAGGTTCCAGGGTATTCTCCAAGATTGACTTGCGTTCTGGCTATCATCAGTTGAAGATTCGGGAGCCGGATATCCCGAAGACTGCCTTCAGGACAAGATATGGCCACTATGAGTTTCTTGTTATGTCATTTGGGCTAACCAATGCCCCAGCAGCTTTTATGCATTTGATGCACAGTGTGTTCCGGCCTTATCTTGATTCTTTCATCATTGTGTTTATTGACGACATTCTGGTTTATTCCTGATCACGGGAAGATCATGAGCAGCACTTGAGGACTGTGCTTCAGACTTTGAGGGAGAAGAGATTGTATGCAAAATTCTCTAAATGTGAGTTTTGGCTTGATTTAGTGGCATTCTTGGGCCACATAGTGTCTTGGGATGGGATCAAGGTAGATCCGAAGAAGGTGGAGGCGGTGCAAAGTTGGCCTAGACCGTCATCAGCTACGGAGACCCACAGTTTCTTTCGTTTGGCTGGGTACTATCGCCGTTTTTGTGGAGGGATTTTCATTCATTGAAGCACCGATGACCAGGTTGACTCAAAAGGGTTCTCCGTTCAAGTGGACTGAGGAGTGTGAGGAGAGCTTTCAGAAGCTCAAGACAGCCCTAATTCAGCTCCATTGTTGGTATTTTCTTCGGGTTCAGGGTCATATACTATCTATTGTGATGCTTCGAGGATTAGCCTCGGGTGGTGTTGATGCAGGATGGTAGGGTGATTGCCTACGCATCCAGACAATTGAAGGTACATGAGAAGAACTATCCAGTTCATAATCTCAAGTTGGCAACGATTGTTCACGCCCTGAAGATATGGCGTCATTATTTATACGGTGTTCCCTATGAGTTTTTCACTGATCACTGGAGTTTGCAGCACATATTCAAGCAGAAGGAGCTCAATTTGCACCAGCAGAGATGGTTGGAGTTGCTAAAGGACTATGACATCGCTATATTATACCACCCGGGGAAGGCCAATATGCTCGTTGACACCTTGAGTCGCCGGCCGGAGGGTTTGGGGAGTTTGGCATATCTTCCGGCAGTTGAGAGGCCCTTAGCCTTAGATATCAGTCCTTAGCCAGTCAGTTCGTGAGGTTGAATCTTTCAGAGCCTTGCCGGGTTTTATCTTGTGTGGTATCTCGGTCTTCTCTTTATGACCGCATTCGAGAACTCCAGTATGATGATCCCTACCTTATGGTTCTTCAGGAAATGGTTCGGCGAGGTGACGCCAGGGATGTGACTATAGGAGATGACGGTGTGATGAGGATGCAGGGTTGGATCTGTGTGCCCAACGTGGATGGGCTTCGGGAGTTGATTCTTAAGGAGGCCTATCTTGCGATATTCCATTCATCCGGGTACCGCGAAGATGTACCAGGATCTGAGACAGCACTATTGTTGGAGAAGGATGAAAAAGGATATAGTGGATTTTGTGGCCAAGTGTCTCAACTGTCAGCAAGTCAAGTATGAGTATCAGAGACCGGGTTACTTCAGTAGATTGAGCTTCCAGGGTGGAAGTGGGAGCGGATTACCATGGACTTTGTGGTTGGACTTCCTCGGACTTTGAAGAAGTTCGATGCTATTTGGGTGATTGTGGATTGGCTGATCGAGTCAGCCCATTTCATTCCGGTGTTGACTACATACTCCTCCGAGAGGTTGGTAGAGATTTATATCAGGGAGATTGTTCGCCTCCACAGTATTCCAGTATCTATCATTTCAGACAGAGGTACACAGTTCACTTCGTGGTTATGGAGAGCCGTTCAGCAGGAGCTAGGCACCAGGGCAGAGTTGAGTACAGCGTTTCACCCTCAGACGGATGGGCAGTTCGAGCGCACGAATCAGATTCTTGAGGATATTCTTTGTGCCTATGTGATGGATTTCCGAGGGTCATGGGACCGATACTTGCCACTTGCAGAGTTTGCTTATAATAATAGCTACCAGTCCAGCATTCAAATGGCGACATATGAGGCTTTGTACGGTAGATAGTGTCGGTCCGCATTGGTATGGTTTGAGCCGGACGAGGCCTGATTGTTGGGTACAGATTTGGTCCAGGACGCCCTGGATAAGGTGAAGGTGATTCAGGAGAGACTTCACGCAGCTCAGTCCAGGCAGAAGATTTATGCAGACCGAAAGGTTTGTGATTTGGCATTTATGGCTGGTGATCGGGTTTTGCTTCAGGTATCGCCTATGAAGGGCGTCGTGAGGTTTGGGAAGAAGGGTAATCTGAGTCCGAGATTTATTTGCCCTTTTAAGGTGTTGCGACGTGTTGGGGAGGTTGCTTATGAGCTAGCCCTGCCTCCCAACCTAGCAGGAGTTCATCCGGTATTCCACGTCTCCATGCTCCGGAAGTATCACGGTGACCCGACTCATGTTTTGGATTTCAGTTCAGTCCAGTTGGACAAGAATTTATCATATGTTGAGGAGCCAGTAGCTATATTCGATAGACATGTCAGAAAGCTCAGGTCAAAGGATATTGCGTCAGTAAAGGTTCAGTGGAGAGGTCAGCCGGTCAAGGAGGCGACTTGGGAGACCGAGCAGGATATGCGCAGTCAGTACCCTCATCTTTACACAGCTTCAGGTATGTCTCTATACTCGTTCGAGGACGAACAATTTTCTTAAGAGGGGGAGAATGTAACGACCCAGTAGGTCGTTTTGAGAGTTAGCACCCCGATCCCCTAATAACTCCTTTCCCTATGTCTATTTCTGCTTTTGGGACTTGTCGAAATGTTGAATGGTGAAATTCGGAGAGTTTTTGGACACATAGTCCTTATATGTGAGTTTAAGCTTCAGAAATCGGACCGTAGTTGGAACTGTGTGAAACGGGGCCGAAATGGGATTTCGTCGACTCTGTTAGCTCCGTTGGGTGATTTCAAAGTTAGGAGCGTGTCCGGAATGTGCTTTCGAGGTCTGTAGTAGATTTAGGCTTGAATTGGCAAAAGTTAGAATTTTGGCGATTTCGGCCGATAGGTGGAATTTTGATATCGGGATCAAAATGGAATTCCGAGAGTAGCTATGGGTCATTTGTGTCATTTATGACCTGTGTGTAAAATTTGAGGTCATTCGGACTAGTTTTGATGTGTTTCAGCATCGGTTGTAGATTTTGGAAATTTCAGAAGTTCTTAGGCTTGAATCCATGTATAATTGGTAATTTTGGTGTTATGTGATGTGTTTTGGAGGCTCGACTAAGTTTGGATAAGGTATTAGGACTGGTTGGTAAGTTTGGTTGAGGTTATGGGGGCCTCGGGGATGTTTCGGATGCTCAACGGGTGATTTTTGGAACTTGGAAACAGCTGAACCATTGTTGGTTCTGGTGTCTCACACGCGCGATAGATTTTCCGTAGGTGCGGACACACAGGTGCGGAAGAGGGGCTCGCAGGTGCGGGCTTGGTCAAGTCAACCAGTTCTCGCAGGTGCGGAGCCACAAATGCGGCCCAGTGACCGCAGGTGCGGCCCCATGCCTTTTAGTAGGTTTTCGCACCTGCGATGGATTATCCGCAGGTGCGGTCCAAGGGGCGCAGGTGCGGAATCACTGGGCAGCTTATATCAAATTCGAGGACTTGAAATTTATATCTTCTAAAAATGATTTGTACCTCGGGTGTAGGTGATTCGGAGTGGGTTTTGAGGAAAATCTTCATAGGTAATGATTCCTAACCTTATTCCACTTGTATATCATTTATCTATAGCAAATTCTTCCATGCAATCAATGAATTGGGTGAAAAGTCATGAAAATGGGAAGAAGTTTCCAAGGTTAGAAAATCCGAGAATTAATAAGATTTTGACGTAGTTTTTCGATGGTTCTTGTTCGAATGAGTTCGTGAGTGAATGTGTGTTCTAAATTTGTAACTTTCACTCGATTCCGAGACGTGGGCCCGGGGGACTTTTTGGGCGATTTTCCTAATTTTGCATATTAGCCTCGAACTTATTAGCTATTTCGATTCCTTAAAGTGATATTTACATTATGCAATCGAATTGAATAGATTTGGGCCATTCGGAGTCGGATACTCGTGGCAAGAGCGTGGTTTTGAGTTGAGTAGTGCAGTCGAGGTAAGTGGCTTGCCTAACTCTGTGTTGGGGACTTCCCCTTAGGCTATTTTAATACTATTTTATGTTGTTTGGGCGCCGTGTACGTGAGGTGACGAATACGTACGCAGGCCATTGTTTCTAAAACTCTACTTTTCCCTCCATGACTTAAATCATTTCATTCCTATTTCACTGCCTCATGTATTGGCTATGTAGTTTAGATTAGGAAGTAGCATGTCTACCTGTTTTACTTGAATTTTCCCTAGATATTACTATGTGTACCATGTTTAGGTAGTTTTATCCATATTTTTGCCTGTGATTTTTCCTGAACTGTTTTAAATAAAAAAATTTATCGTGTACTTGTACTGCATTGCATATTTAAATCGGGACTACGGACGAGATTCCGGGAGCTTTCCCTGTACTGAATAGCATATTTAAATTAGTACTACGGATAAGATTTCGGGAGCTTTCCCCCTGTACTGCATTGCATATTTAAATTGGGACTACGGACGAGATTCCGGGAGCTTTCCCCCTGTACTGCATTGCATACTTGTTACTGTGATATATGACGTGCTGAGCCGAGGACTCCCTGTTATTAATTCCTTTTAGCTCATTGCTTCTACTGATTTGCCTCAGCTTATTATATCTCTCTGTTCATATTTTTAAACTGTTTTTTACTATAAAAATACAGCAGAGCCTTAACCTGACCTCGTCACTACTCGACTGGGGTTAGGCTTGGCACTTACTGGGTACCAATTTGTGGTGTACTCCTGCCCTTTCCTGCACATGTTTTTTTCCGTGTGCAGATCCAGGTACCAGCGCTCAGTTTCGTGGCTAGGGGTCCGAGCAGCAGCTTCTAGGAGACCAAAGGTAATTCTTCCGCGTCCGCAGAGTCCTTCGAGTCACCTTCCACTCCAGATTTATATATATTTTTCATGTAAATTCCCTCTTGTTGTATAGAGCTATTTTGGGACAGAGCTTGTGACTAAAGTGATATTCTGGGTTTTGGGAAATTGTATTTTGTACGCGCCAAGTGGCGATGTTTTATTTGTAGACTCACTTATTTCCGTCTTTACTTCATTGCTTCTATTTAATAGTTGTTCCGTAATTAGGCTTAGCTAGTCGTAGAAACTAGGTGCCGTCATGATATCTTTCGGAGGGTAAATCGGGTCGTGACACTTTGGTTCTTTCGTACGAGACTCAGAGAATTTTGTATATCTCGTTGTTCACTGGTTTCTGAGGATTTAGTTGTTGCCATCGATTTATTGCTTTGCCATCGTTTCTTCAATTATCTTCCTAAATACTATTATTTTGGTGAATTGATTTTCAAGATGAACTTACTACGCTGAATTATTACCTCATATCCTGCTGAGTTGTTAGTAATATAGAGATTTTAAATAAAGGAATTAATAACATATTTACCTTATGTGATTGTTAAGTTAAAAACTCGCCGTTCTTTCGGTACTTTACTATTTCTAATAGTTGTCATATTTTACTTTAATTGATTTCTCAACTTAATCTCCTTACCCTTTTTGATGTTTTTACTTTACTTAAAAAAGTATTTTTATTATGTTTTAATTTAATAAATCTTGTATTATGTTCAGTAGCTTAATTGATGTTGTATTTTATTTGAAATGTTATTTTCTTCACCTGAATGATTTCTAAAATAAATTTATTTTTCTCATTGATTTCCTACTTGGTTTAGAAACTTTAGCTTTACTTTACGATACATATATATAAATAAAATCTCTGGAACACCCTAAATAGCATTGGTCACGGATATTGTGTACTGAGTAGCACGTGAATTTTGTCGTGCGAAGTGAAATGAAAAATATGGGCACAAGGTGCCATGTGTGTTGAAGGATTGGAAGTTGTGACTTATGATACGAGAATACGATAAGTGAGATTGTTGAGATTGTGTATTAGAAATGATTTGGTTGGTAGAGTTGACATCGTTTTCCCTACGTGACCACATTTACACTACATCCGTACCCCGACTATGTGGCGGCTTAATTACTTGATTATTTCTCGTTGCCATTCGTGTCCCCCTTATCTTTACTTTTGTTTATGATTTGAATTTGTTCTGCTATTGGCATTACATTGATATTCCTTCTTTTTTAGCTTTATATCATATTCTGCACAGTTTTACATGTTTGGTAGGTGTCTTGACCTAGCCTCGTCACTACTCTACCGAGGTTAGGCTCGATACTTACTGAGTACCACTATGGTGTACTCATGCTACTCTTTTACATATTTTCTGCAGAACCAGGTACTTCGGATCGAGCTGGTTTGCGTGTTATGCCTGTGCAGCTGCAGACTTCAAGGTACACCTGTCGGACGTATGCAGGCTCCTAAGTCACATTTTATTGTATTTATTCCCATTGTTTCCTATTAGTCTAGAACAGTGATGTATTCGTTGTATATTTATTCCTAAAAAGGTTTATGACTTGTACTACCGGTTTTGGGATATTGTATCATGTTGAGACTATTGGTTTATTTAAAAATTTCCGGTTCATGTTTGGTAGTTGTTTAGTAGAACCAGTTATCATTTCGGTATGTGTTAGGTTTACCTAGTTTTAGAGACTAGGTGCCATCACGACTCCTTTGGAGGGATTTTGGGTCGTGACAAAATTCTATATTTTTTTTCTTTTTTTTTATATTCATCACATATAATTTATATTCCTTTCTTATATAACCACTTAATACAAAATTATTTTATACCATAAATTTTTAAATAATATAACTTGTAACCAAATATTATAGATTATACATATTAACGGATAATTCAAATAAAAATAAAATCATTGAGATACAAGATAATCAAATACATATTACATTATGGTAAAATTAACTTACAATTTTACATAAAAATAATAAATGTACGAAAATTAATTTATCAAAATTATACGCCAAAGTTAAGATGTAAAATTAATATTATAAAAATATTACATAAACATAATTAGGTATATTCAAAGAGATAAATTAAAAGAATTAAATAATAAAAATAATAATAAAATAATAGAAAATAGTAATTGAAGAGATGAATAGTGTTACTCCAAATTTAGAGTGACATTATCCATCCTCCAAAATGGAGGCAAATTTAGAGGTGAGTTGGAGAAAAATTCCTCTATTTTTTACTCCAAAATAGAGTTTGAAGATAAAAATAGAGTAAGGTTAGAGACGGTCTAAGTAGTATATCATTTATAAGTTTAGACATTATTTCTGACCATATTTGACTTGTTAGTATACAGCAGATATCTTACAATAACAAAAAGTGCATACGAGAAACGTTGATGAAGTTGGTGAGGAAAATATTGATATATTTTTGCGGACTTTGCGGGTTTCCCTTTGTAAGCTTCCTATTATCGAATTGCTTTCATCGAGAATATAAGCTGTGCTTCTCATATATATATATATATAGGTTCAACAGACAATTCCAATACAATACAAAACAATCATCCATGACAAATCTCTTAAAATCACCAACATAGTTGATGAGGTTGGGGTTTATTTATATAAACTTCTTTTTTCTAAATCTATAATGTAATAATTTAATTGTATCCTTTTCTGTCTTTTAGAAATTTGGATTTTCCTTTCTACACCAAAGAGACAATCATATAGGTACTCTCTGACCATGATCTTCGTGGAGTTCTTCAGCTATGATTGGACTTCAAAATATGCATTTGTTTGTTTTAAATACTTTTTCCTTTAAAACGAATCTTTTATGAAATTTAAAGAAAAAACATGCATATATAAATATATGATCCAATATGTATGTGTGTGAGAATTTTAAATTGAGTGGAGAAGAAAATATTGGTTTTGAAATAGAATAAGTTAGTACAATTTAGCTTAACGTGTATAATATCACATTTTAAAGGTGTCTTTTGAGTGATTTAGCTAAAAAAAAATAAAATATTTGTTTAATTGGCGGAATCATAAAGAAGCATAGTTTTTCTTTAGACTGAAAATCAGCAGGAATATTTCGGAAACAAGTTAATTCTTCTTCGCATCAAACTTGTTTAACGCTATATTTAGCTTTTCTTAGAACAAGAACACATTCCCTCCTTTCACTTTTAGCCGACCACTTTTGACTTTAGATTCCCTTTACGAAAAAATAAATAAATAATATATTTTATAATTTTATCCACAATAATAATATCATTATCAAAATCTTGAAAAACAATTTGGGGAATGAATAAAGTAAAACAGGAAAACACGAAAAAAAAAAAAAAAAGATAGTCATTATCTTGATTTAGTATATGGATAAATAAAAGTGAAAATGTATATTATTTAATACAGTGGATAAGTAAAAGCAAATGAAGGGAATAGATAAAACTATTAAGTGATCCTTAATTTGTAGTCCATCGAAGACGTATTAATTTTAAGAGTTTGGTGAAACGAAGATGCATATCGACATATGTAGAAACGATAACTTGCTTCATCAATGTTGCATGTGAACTAAAAACACTAACCTCGAAAAAGCAAAAATCTAACTACACAACAGCGCATAACGTTCACATTTGACTTATTTCTCTCTTGCACACTCGGACCCAAAGCTTCCAAGAGTCAGTCATTTAAACATTGAACTGTGCAAACTGCAAAAACGACAAACAATAATTTTCCCTCACCATCTCCCAAAACCCTTTATCCAACACCCCCTTTTAAAACTATTCTATTCAAACGCTTGTCTTGGATTCTTGGTTCTAGTTTCTTTGCCTCGAAACTTTTCCTTTTGGCCTCTTCTCTTCTTTCCTCGATACCTATCAACCCTACTCTCTTACCCTACTCTTAAAAAAACAAACACTCCCACTCCCAAGTCAAAACCCTTTAATTTCCTCTCTACATATACCCTCAATCTATTTCTTGAAATATCATTGGCTTAATTTTCTGAGTTTTGGAACTCTAGTGTACAAAGTTCCCCGTATATCGTCGAATACTAGCTGATTATATTCCATGTTAGTATGGGGGTGCAACTTTGATTGTTCTTTCCTTCGAGCTAAGATAAATCGTATCAAAAACTAGTTCGGGAAACATCTTCCATTCATCTCGACGGCTGATCTTTATTCGTGTTTGTTAGAGAGAAAATGGTGGAACTGGAACAGGAAGGCGAAAATGAACAAAAGGGTACCAATTTTTTCATCAATGACAATATTGACGTGCTGATAGAGATATTACAAAGGCTGGATGGTGGCTCCTTAGGGGTTGCTGCATGTGTTTGTAGACTCTGGTGCTCCATCACTAGGAACGACTCTCTCTGGGAACACCTCTGCTTTCGCAACGTGTCGCCACCTCCGGACGGTGTAAAGACAGTGGTGTTGGCCCTAGGAGGGTACCGGAGACTGTACATGGTGTGTGTTAGGCCAGTTTTGGACCGACTGAAGAAGTGGAAAATAGGAAAGGAGTCTGACTCGGAGGTTGTTAGAAGAGTTTGGACACGGCATGAAGTGGAACTTTCGTTATCGTTGTTTTGTGTGGATTATTATGAAAGGGTGTTTTTGGGTGGTAGTAGCGATGGTGGAAGCACCGGAGGAAGACTCAGCGGCGGAGGCCGCGGTGGCGCTGCGGCAGCATCGTCGCTTATGTTCCTTTGCAACGCCGTCAACGTTTGAAAAGTCGAAATCATTTCGATCAGTATAATTATAAGGTGGCGAAAAGAACGATGCAATATTAGATAAAGCAGGATCATTCTATCTATCTTTTCTAATTATTTTTTATGTTTTGTAATTGAAATTTCTGCTATTTGTTCCTATTGGAGTACTTGCAATAAATAAAATAAAATTAAGTTAATAATCTGATAGATTATTGTTTGTCTATCTTTACCGTTATATGAGTGTTGAATATAAGGTGATTCCGTATTCATTTTTTGAACTCTAGCCATCAAAATAAGAATTTTCTTGCTTTTCTCTCTCTTGTGAAACTTATTTTCTCATAGAATTCTTTCTATACATCCTTCACTAACTAACATAGAATTCTTCATAGGTCATGATTAGACTCTTCTAGCTACCTATTTGCAATTGGTTAGCCTGAATGGGCATAACCACCTGCATGGTTCTACTATAAAATCTCAATGAGGTCTAATAAAGAATTTTTTTTTATGTAATAAATGTGAAATATTGGCATTGACAAAAAATTAATACACCTATACAGCATCCTATACCTTGACTACCTTCCAGGAAGATCATCAAGTATACAAGATCTCAAGCAAAGAAATTAATTACAAGATCTCTGAACAAACACCTCATATCTAAGTACCATGTTCAATCCCTTAAGCATTATTACTCTTCCCCTAATATTTGTTTGTATCTGTTGTGGATAAAGGATTGCGAAGGGAAATTTTTTTTTTATTAACCTTTTTTTATCATAATTAAAGTGATCTAAATTGGGAGCATAAGATAAAGCCACTAAAAGCAGTGCAGAGGCACGATTTTCACCTAGGAAATTCAAAAAAAAAAAGAAAAATAACATATAAAGAAGCCAAGAAAAATCAATGTTTAATATATATACACAAAAGAACAATTAACCTTATATATACAGTATAATATTTCAACGGAAAAACAGAAAACAATGAATTCTGCCCTAACTAAAATAACAAAAAGGACATATGCCAAATTAAAATCGAATAAATTAGTTGATAGTGTAATTATAGTAAACTAGTTGGCCTCTAAAATTTCAAGCTATCACAACTTTCCTAGACAGTGTGGAAAGTAGAAACATGTCACCCTCTCCAAAACCCCACCTCGTTTATTTTTTTACAAGGTGCAGAAAATTTTGTACTGCAGGCAAATGCAGCAGCGTTTTCTCATTTTATTTTACTATCATCTTGCACTACTAAGTTTAAGAAAAGAAAGAAGACTTTTAAATTTGTGGTGTAAAAGGAGGCACATATATTTTGTGAGGTTATAAATTATTGCATAAAAATTAATTGTTCTCAAATAAAGAAATGGATCATTCTTTTTGGCACGAACTAAAAAAAAAATATGTTCACATAAATTAAAACGGAAGAATTATTACTTATAATATTATTATTATTTTGATGAAGAAAAAAAAGATTATTTATCATCATAAAAAAATACAATATACAGACTCCTCATGTCTTGCAACTACCTAGGCATCCAAAAAAAAAAAAAACTTACCCTACAAGAAGAAACTAGCTTTATATTTGTACAGCTGCAGTAACTTATCTGTAAAGACTTTCCACCCATTCCTGATTTCTACTATATTCCGTGGAGTTCAGTATTCCGTATACCCAACTGATCACGCTCAACTATGTCTAATAAAAGATTAAACGGGCGTTGCAAATATAATTCGGGGTATTATGCCCAGAGTCGATCCCACAGGGAATTTACGTATCAAGCAAGCTGTTAGAATACTCAACTATCACTTGATGTTATTTAAATTACTAAAACTAAAGATTAAAACTAAAGATTAACTACGCTAAGGTGTAAACAATTGTAATAAAGATCTAAGGTTATGATTTTCCCCGTCGGTGAATTTACTTTTCGGATATTTCATATAGCTTGATTAGTTGTTTCTATCAATCATGAACATTCTATCTACTATAAATCTCTTTCAAGTAATTATGATAATTTACTAGACGCACTCTCTCAAGTTACGCTAGCTAGATTGCATTACAGTTCACTTTAGATTGCACCCGAGGTATCGTTATCTCTAATCCAACCTCTAAACCTTCGGTTATGACTTTCATCTATACTCCTTGAATGATGTTGTTCAAACAACTACCTAAATATGCACTCTCTCTCAAGTGGATACATAATAAATAGGNAACTACAAAGTAATGAAGAAAATCTGTACAAATTGATGTCTTGCCGTCCGTCTCTTCGAATTCCCTCCAAGTTGCATTTTTGGGGTCTAATTATATGTTTAGGACAAACCCTAAACGTGTAGGAGACTTCTATTCCAACCGGAAAACACTTAAACTCGTCAAAACTCGGAATTGACTTGAACCAGAGACCCGGGCGTTTGGGCTCAAACGCCCCCCTAAGGCCAGGGCAGGCCTGGCGTTTGGGCTCTA
>ML408725.1:0-87269 GCA_005239525.1 Nicotiana knightiana
ACTGAGGGAGCTGATCTGGAGGAGGATGAGATGGCCATGATAACCAAAGAATTCAGAAACTTTTTCATGAGGAAGAAGGGCATCTCCAGGGGAGGAAACTTCAACAAGGCAAAGGCACCAGAAATGTTAGCTAATGAGGGATGCTACAAATGTGGAAAGACTGATCATCTCATAAAAAACTGCCCTCAGTGGAAAGTAGAATGGAGGAAGGAAAGATATGAGAGAAGGAACAGAAGGAAGGAACATGTCCAACTCAAGACAAACAAAACAAAGGCTATGGTTGCTGCTTGGGGGGAAAGTTCAGATGAAGAATCAGAAGATGGGGAGACTGAAGATCAGGATCTCATGGCAATTGGAGAATCTTATGAGGAGACTTATGAAGAACCATAGGTAAGTATCTCACAACTTAAAACTAAAATAAAGTTTTTATCTAAGGAGAAACTATCTGAGTTGCTACTTGACTTCATAGATGATTCTGAGGAAACAACCAAAAAGAAGGATCAACTATCTAAAGAGTGTGCAATGCTAAAAGCAAAATGCATGGACCTGGGAATAAGGGTCAGTGAATCTGAAAAGAAAATCACTTTCTTGATGAACCAGGTTCATCCACTCGAAAATGAGATTCTAGAGCTAAAATCTGAAAACTTAAAGTTAAGACTAGGATCCAGTAAAAAGGTAGTTGATCACTCTCATGCTGTGTTAGAAGAAGACTTAGGTAAACTGAAAGATAAAATGTATGCCAAGGATGAGCAGATAAGATCTCTTAATGAAGATCTTGGCAAAGTCAAACATGAATTAGATCGAACCTGTAAATGGAATAAATCCTCCGACGCCTTGATATGGCTTCAAGGGAATCATAGTAGCAACAAGAGAGGGATTGGCTTTGGAAGTCAATTTCCCAAGTGGGATCCCAAAAACAAGTATCTCACTCTTCCTCAGAATAAAATATGCACCCATTGTGGTAAGACTGGACACTACAAATATGAGTGTATTGCAAAAGAGCAGGCCAATCGAAAAAATGAAAGGTTTGTAAAAGGGAAAAACTGGCTGCCAAATTGGGCTAGGAAAAATTTGATTCATTCATTCTCTCATAGACTAACCTTTGATTCCTTTTGTAGATTCAAGTGAGAGGAGGCAGCCAGATTTGGTACTTGGATAGTGGCTGCTCAAAGCATATGACTGGAAACATGGAACAGTTCCTTTCACTTGAAAGTCTCACAGGAGGAAGTGTCTCCTTTGGAAACGGAAAGAAAGGTGAAATCATTGGGGTTGGTAAGGTAGGTAAGGATGATACACTATATATTGAACATGTGTATCTAATTGATGGCTTGAAATATAGTCTGATCATTATATCACAACTATGTGACAGAGGTAACCTGGTTGCTTTTACTTCCACAAAATGTTTTGTGATTAACCTGTTTACTGACAAGATTGTTTTGTAGGGAAAAAGAATGAATAACATCTATGTCATAGATTTGTCTACACTGTTTAAAAATGAACTCACTTGTCTAAGTATGTTGGACAGTGATCCCCTCCTGTGGCACAAACGACTTGGTCATGCAAGTCTAACTCAGCTTAACAAACTAGTCTCTAAGGACTTAGTGGTAGGACTTCCTAACATTAAGTTCAAGGAAGACAAAGTTTGTGAGGCATGTGCCAGGGGGAAGCAGGTAACGTCCTCTTTCAAAAGTAAGAAAATGGTCAGTACCACCAGGACGTTGGAACTGGTTCATATGGATCTATGCGGTTCTATGAGAACTTTAAGTAGAGGTGGTAAGAGATATGTGATGGTGCTAGTTGATGATTTTTCAAGGTTCACTTGGACCTTATTCCTGCCATCTAAGGATGAAGCATTTGATATGTTCACCTCATTTGTTAAGAAAGCTCAAAATCAATTGGGACATCAACTGGTATCAATAAGATCTGACCATGGTACTGAGTTTGAGAATACCATGTTTGCTAAGTTCTGTGATGAACATGGTATCAATCACAATTTTTCTATTCCTAGAACCCCACAACAAAATGGGGTTGTTGAAAGGAAAAATAGAACTCTTGAAGATATGGCAAGAACCATGCTTCTATCAAGTAAACTACCTCACGGCTTATAGGTAGAAGCAATTAACATTGCATGCTACATTATTAATAAATGCATGACCAGACCTCTGGTAGAGAAAACTCCCTATGAATTACTTAAAGGGAGAAAGCCCAACATATCCCATCTTAGGGCTTTTGGATGCAAGTGTTATGTGCATAATAATGGCAAAGATTCTCTAGGAAAATTTGATCCCAGAAGTGATGAGGGAGTGTTCTTGGGATATTCAACACATAGCAAAGCTTATAAAATATACAATAAAAGAACTATGTGTGTAGAAGAAAGTGTACATGTTGTCTTTGATGAAACTAACACTTTATCTGAGAGACAGGAACCAGAAGATGAGGAGCTTGGACTGGTGAGGAGAAATGACCACATTGAAGCACCTATGGCAGATGGAACATGTGATGAACCAGGTTCAACAACCCCACGCAACGCGATAGGGAGAATTCTACATGAAAATACTGGCCCTGATCCTGTTCCATAACTACAAGACAACATGGAACAATCCAGAAGTGAACAACTGGTACTGAAACCACACAGATACCAGAGTTCTCACCCTCTTGAGAACATCATAACAGATTTGGTATCTGGAATCAAGTCAAGATCATCCTTTAAAAATCTGTGTGCATTTGATGTCTTTCTATCCATGATCGAACCAAAGAACATTGGGGAAGCCCTACAAGATGCTGATTGGGTAAATGCCATGCAAGAAGAGCTGAATCAATTTGAAAGAAGTCAAGTATGGCACTTGGTACCCAGGCCATTGGATAGATCTGTAATTGGCACCAAGTGGGCTTTAGGAACAAGCTCGATGAGGATGGAACTGTTACAAGGAATAAGGCAAGGTTAGTTGTTCAAGGATATAGTGAAGAAGAAGGAATTGACTATGATGAGACCTTTGCCTGTGGCAAGACTGGAGGCAATCAGACTTCTTATAGCATTTACTGCACACATGGAATTCACTCTTCATCAGATGGATGTTAAGAGTGCCTTTCTAAATGGCTATCTGAATACATCCAAGTGTACCCTATTCAAATAATGACGCCAAATCTTCAATGCAAAAACCATAGTCGTAAGTTATAAGTCATGTGTTGGATAGTTCTTTTCATGATTCTTGAGCTGCCTAGAAGCATATGCTATAACCTTGCCACGTTGCATTAATACACACCCAAGACCGATCCTTGAAGCAACCACAAACCCATTTGTACCCTCAACAACACTGGCGCCGTAGTCAATCTTGACTTCAACTCCTGGAAGCTCCTTTCACAAGCATTGGACCATTGGAACTTAACCGCTTTCTGTGTCAATTTAGTCAACGGAGAGGCAAGAGTAGAGAACCCCCCCACAAACTTGTTGTAATACCCTTCTAAGCCCAAGAAACTGCGAATCTTTATTAGAGTTGTAGGTCTAGGCCGATTCTTCATCGATGCAATCTTTTGAGGATAAACCTTAATCCCTTCTCTGGAGATGATATGGCCCAAGAATATGAGAGATTCAAGAAAAAATTCACATTTCGAGAACTTCGCATACAATTGGTGCTGATGAAGAGTCTGCAGAACTGCCTGAGATGATAGGCATGGTCCTCTCGACCTCGTGAATAAACAAGAATATCGTCAATGAACACTATCACAAAAGAATCAAGAAAAGGCTTGAAAACCCGATTCATAAGATCCATGAAAGCTGCCGGGGCATTTGTTAGCCCAAAAGACATTACCTGAAATTCAAAGTGCCCAAATCAGGTCCTGAAAGCTGTTTTCGGGATATCCTACTCCCTGATCTTCAATTGGTGATACCCGGACCATAAATCAATTTTGGAAAAGTATGTAGCACCCTGTAACTGATCAAACAAATCATCGGTTCTCGGTAATGGGTACTATTTTTTTATTGTGACTTTGTTGAGATGCTAATAGTCAATACACATCCTTAGTGACGCATCTTTTTTCCTTACAAAGAGAACCAGTGCGCCCCAAGGCAACACACTCGGTCGGATGAAGCCTTTCTCTAACAAATCCTTCAATTGCTCCTCTAGCCCCATTAATTCTGCTCGTGCACCATGTAGGGCGAAATAAATATAGGTTGCGTGCTTGGCATCACATCAATCCCAAAATCGATCTCCCTATAATTCCAGGGAGCTCATCAAGAAAGACCTCCGGAAATTCATTCACAACTAGCACATACTCGAGTATAGGTGCCTCAGCATCGGTGTCCGTAACCCCGACCAAATGGTAGATACACCCCTTGTTAATCATCTTCGTGGCCTTAAGGTAAGAAATAAACCTACCCTTTGGCATCACATTATCCCCCTTCTATTCAACAAGCTCATTTGGAAATTCAAACCTCACAGTTCTACTTTGGCAGTCTAGCTTGGGAAAACATGAATAAACCCAATCCATTCCCATTATTACATCAAAATCGACCATCCCTAGTTCAATGAGATTGGCCACGGTGTCCCGACCACGTAGCGTGACAACATAACCCCTACAAATCTGTGCGGCCATAATAGACTCGCCAACCGGAGTAGATACAGAGTATGGATCATGAAGTTGTTCCGATTCTATCCCAAATTCCATAGCAACATAAGGGGTAACATAGGACAAAGTAAAATCGGGATCAATAAGAGCATATACATCATGAGATTGGACAGTCAATATACCTGTGACAACCTCTGTAGAAGTCTCTGCACTCTAGCAACCACTCATAGCATAGAAATGGTTAGGTCTTCCCAAAATCCGCGCACCACTCCCGGCTGCACCATGCCCCGCCGGTGCTGGAGTGCCTCGAGCTGGAAGGGATGTTGAAGAGGTAGCAACTGCAGAACTGGATGGCTGTGTTGTGCCCCTGCCTACACCCTGACGGGATGAATGTCACTATCTATGAATACGACCCCTCAATACGCACCCGTAACATATGGGTAGGTCCATGTAGCAGATCCCCAAATGCATCTTCCCACATCTGGGGCACGGGGCCTCCGCTGTTGCTGGAGTCTCCCTCCTGATCAGCCTGTTAGTGGGATCCCATGTTTCCCTAATTGGGCCTAAAACGACTCCCCTGCTACTGACAGGGCCCTGATGGCGGTGCACTGGTTGAAGACTGAGCAAAAGACTGGGATGGCCCTGATGACCCTCCCCTAAATGCTGATCTACTCCCACCAAATGAATCTCCAAGGTTTCCCGCGGATCAAGCCTTGCTGCTACCCTCTCGCTCCATTCTATTCTTCAAATTACGGTTCTCTATATCTTGAGAAAATGCCACCATCTTCCTATAGTTCATATCCGAATTCAAGGCAGCTGTAGTGGCCTCATTTCTAACTAAGGGGATAAGGCCATGCACAAACCGACACACTCTTGCTACCTTGTTTAAGGTTCTCAAACTTTGTAGCACAGGCTGCCCTAGTCTCGGCAGGCAAGATATGGTCCATGAAGGTGTCAGCAAACTCACTCCACCTTGCTGGAGGGATCCCCTCCTCCCGAGAGTCCTCCCACATCTCAAACCAGGAATACGCCACCCCTTTCAAGTGGTAGGCGGCCAACTCCATTCCCTCCATCTTAGTAGCACGCATAACCCGGAGAGTCTTATGCATCTCATCAATAAAGTCCTGGGGGTCCTCCTGGGGATTAGCACCCGTGAACACGGGAGTATCTAACTGAAGAAACATGTTCACCCTGGAACCAATAGAATCCCCTTGTTGGCCAAAAGAAGTGGGTGCAACATTTGATATCTATGCCTGAGAAGCCACAATCTGTGTCAACATCTATATGGCTCCCCTCAGATCCCCGTCAGAAATACCAGAACCGGGAGATGGGGCTGGAGGTGGAACCGGAATATCAGTTGGGGAATCATTTCACCCTCAGTAGGTTTAGGAATTGGTGTAGCCTGGTCAGGTGTAGTGGAATTAGGCAGTGAAGTAGTCGGGGTAATATCCTCGCCCCTTGGGTATTCACCCGCATCGTCAAATAAAGATTCAGTTGCCACTCCTGGGGAGACATTGGCTCCTTGGCGAGTTCTTGCTTTCTTCTTAGGTGCTATGTACTGAAAGTTAAAGCAATGCACGAGTTAGAGGAGAAAAATTTTCACAATCAGTTTTATCACACGATCCAGAATATCAAAGAAGGGTATTATTCCTAAATGTCCAATCAGCCTCCAAATTATAGATGTGGTCAACAACACACCGATAAGAAGGACTCTACTAGACATGGCTCGGATACATCCTAGAACACTTTAAAGCCTTAGGCTCTGATACCAAGTTTGTCATGCTCCAAATCGGGGAGCGCGACCGACGCTCAACCGAGTGAACCCGTCCGAGCAAGCCTGATAGATACTTTCTACCCAAATTCACTCATGAACAAAGAGGAGACATATTTTCATTAATTATACAATAGGGAGATCATGAATACAATACCAAAACCTTTCCATTAGTTTCTTCATTTTTAATGTCTCAAAATAAACACCTTTTCATATGTTAATGTGGAAAAAGTGATTCAAACATAACATGAATTCTTTTACTTCCCCCAACACCGACATACAACCCACACTATGTCTACGGAGCCTCTAAATATACAAAGTAGTACAATGATAGTGCCGGCAACGAGGCTCCAGCTATACCTCAAAACATGATAACATAGTGAACAAAAGATACATGATCCCGGAATGAGGTGGGGCTCACCAAGTCTGCTGGGAGGAAGGTGTACTGCTACCACTGGTCAATGTTACCTGCTGTGGAACCACCTGCATCAATTAAAGATACAGCGCCTCCGGCGAAATGGACGTTAGTACTGTCGAATAGTATTAGTATGTATAACTAAACAACATCTCAATAGAATTAATAGTAATACAAGGGGAAAACAATCATGAATTCAATAGAAGCGTCAAACAATACCAAAACATCAAGTTAAGAACCACATAAGCTTTCAAGTAAATTTCCATGTTTTTAGGAGGAGAGCTCTTTAGTTGCGATATACCATTATTCACAATACCACCGTACTTTTACATGGATTCCGATCACGGCCCGGTCGGCTAGGCCGCCTCATTTGAGACATTAACCACAATCTCAATTTTCCAGCACAATCACCACCATGTGTGTGGTATGGCATCCGATTACGGCCCGATCGGCTAGGCCGTCTTACCCGAGACATTACCTTTTCTATAAATCATCTCATGTCATACTTTCCTCACATCTATTCAATTCATCGGCACTTATGGCCACAATAATATCATTCTTGAACTTGGCCTAATTTCATATTTCATACTCCCCTTTGCATTTTCGCACACCATCATCATTATCGACAACAAGACTTTTCAATTCAAGGCTTTTAAGTACACACGATGGCAATTAAGAGTCTTAGACATATAGGGATTTTTTACATAATTTAGCATGATAACCTTCACTCAAGCATGATTTCAAATTGTAACATTTATAACGCATACAGCCCACACTTTGAATATATCATCAAAAGATAACATAGCATGAATAAAAGCATTTGTAACACATATTGAACATACATAACTTACATGAACGCCGTGGAATTCAATATTAAGAAAGGGGGTTTAGCCAACATACCTCAATTGAGCTTCCTTAAACTCTAAAATGTTCCGGAATTCTTAGCAACTTCAATCTATTTTAGATATATAACAAGTTGAACTAAAATTAGGAAGATGATCATGATACTAGCTCATTTGAGCATTTTAGCAAACACTAGGTGTATATTAGGGTTTTAAGGTCCTTTTATGAAAGATTCCATCATCCTACAACCCATTCTTTACCAATTTTATCTCACAGTCTTCCTACACCCTTTGATAACACATGCATGCAAGATAAACAACTCCCATACCCAAGAATTGTCTTGCTAATTACCCATTTTAATTAATGTTCGAAACTAAGGGCTAGGGTATAGATTATTACCTCTAGGATGAAGACTTTCCTTTTTAATTTCCAATTATTTGAGCAAGAATTTATGGATAATTGGTTGAAGGTCACTCTTCCACTCAAAGCACTCTCTCTCACTCTTAAAATATCAGAATGTTTGCCCAAAATGGACCATGGCATCTATTTTAATGAAGTAGATCGGGTTATAAAAACCCAAAAATGAAGCCTCAGGACAGGATCTGCGGTAGCATATGTGACCGCATAATGCTTCTATGGTCCGCGAAATAGACCCGAAAAAGGGCCTCTAGAGCTGGGCTAGGCTGCATCACTCTGCGGCCGTTATGCAACCTGCATACTTGTTCTGCGATCGTATAAAGCGCCGCAGAACCTCCATCCGCAAAATTCCAAGGCTTACTATGCGATCAAAGTGCGGCCTGCGAAATAGTTATGCGGTCGCATAATGGGCCGCGAAAATGACATCAAAATGGCCCAAATAGTGCCTCACTCTGCATCTATTCTGCGGCCCGCAGAGTGATTATGCGATCGAATAATGGGCCGTAGAAATTCCCAACTCTCCAAAACATTTTCCTTCAAATTCCCAATGCACTATCATTAACACCTATGCCTATCCCGCCACCACGAAACCTAGTTTTTTTAGGAAAAAGTTTCACGGGGCCTTACACTGCCCTAAGGCTCATAAGCCGTTGAATTTCTCTCAAGCACCCCAAAAGTGCAACAACCAAGATACCCACTCTGAAGAGACCTTTTGCGATCCCAAAACTGTTTCCTTCACCTCCTCGATACTGAAGTGTTTAATCCACAATGTTATAGAAATGCCATAAGTCTCGACACCATCCAATGTAAATCTCATTTTCTAGTCATATACAAATCCTGAAAATTCCCAATTGCTACATATTAATCTTGAATCCATTAGAACCATTCTCAAGGGTCATCCACTTTACTCAGATCTTAATTGAACCACCCAAACGAGCCGAACGATCTGTTTCGCATTCGCACGACAACACCCAAAGAAGTAACCCCACCTTAACACAACCAAGAAAATTCCTACTCCATGCACGCTACATCCTTCACGAATAACCACTCAATCATTTCATGATTCCCATATACCCATAGAGTCAATACAACCCATATCTTGAAATTCCCTTACTAAAGTCGTCCTCAATCTCAATCTCTACAAGTCATAACTTGTTCACCAGTATACCTCAAACTGAAACCAATACAACACATAACCGTGCGATCAACGCGTCGATAGCAGACTACCCCACTTGGATCAAAAACATGGAATAAAATATCTGATAACTTACAATAACCATACCCCATTACTGCCACAATACCACAGTGAGATTCAACTAAATCCTTCATAAGCTCATGTAACACAACCCATATATTACCTCAAATCATCTACAAACCTCGCAGTCATCCTCGTGATGGTCTGGTCAACTATTATAACCAATCCAAACTGAAATCACACAAATATAACCCACTGGTAGATAAGAAATTCTCTACATAACTTCATAAAAATCACACATCCGTAGATTACCTAGCAGGTTGTAACCCACCTACTTAGCCTCAAACTGACACCTCTTTATACCCTTTCACAACCACAGCTACTACGCAATCACTTAATCTTCCTGAGTCTGAACTCACCAACAAGGCATGAGAACCTAATTCGTTCCACAGTTAAACAACATGAAAGAACCTCTAATGCACTCATAACTCGAGACTATACGTCGAATCAAGACAAAATCAAACACCCAATAGTCCTTTCTACATCTCAAGAAAACTCTTCTCATCACATTCAAACCATATGAGCACATCTCACAGTCACATCATACTCATCACGTAGCCATCCAGCCACTCATCGAGTCACGAATTCCCCTCATAGGGACACTACCGGATGTATAAGTCCAAAAGCACGTGCTCACACAACCTAAACCTCCGTGCTCAAGCCACAGTCAAAACCCAGCCTCAAGTCCTCCATACTGGCCCATCACCCGCACAATGAAATCACATCTCGCACCTCATCCATGGGATCACAAGACATTGATGCACAGCTGATACCGAGCACTCACATGTGCATACGAATGCGTGGAATGAATTCAAAGAGTTACGTTTCAAGCTGAATTAATATCGCACAATAAGGAAAGAAATATGGGAAATATATTCTAAATTTCCCATAGCCTCTCGAAGATAGGTATGGACGTCATCATACCGATCCACAAGACACTACTAGACACTTGCTCATGACTTGCAGAACCTATGAACCTAGAGTTTTGATTCCAACTTGTCACGACCCAAAATTTGACTAGTCGTGATGTCACCTAACTCAATTCACTAGGTAAGACAATTAACAACTATCTAATTCCAATGAAACTAATAAAACAATTAAATAGAAGAAATTATTTTAAATCTTATGCATTCTCTAAGGACTCATAGTACAAACCATGAGCTTATAAGATTAGAATTTACAAACTGGTATGAATTAATACATCACCTGTTTAAAATGTACATAAACAGATTTCTAATAATCTAAGGCTACCATGAACAAGAGGCAGCTACCAGCGAAATGCAAGTACATCTTCAAATCCAGCTCCCGTCAATCTCAGCAACGTCAACAACCAACATCTGCACGCAAGGTGCATAAGTGTAGTATGATTACAACTGACCCCATGTACTCTATCAGTATCAAACCTAACCTTAGGTTGAAAGTAGTGCCGAGCCGGAAAAAAGGTCGGGTCCAACACCAATAGCCAACAACAGTCCAAAACAACGTAAAGCAAGTAATAAAAGAAGTAACTCAGAGATAAAATGCTCAGCTTAATCATGATTTCTGAAAATAGTTCTGCCTTTCAAGTATATCAGTGAAAACCCAAGTCGTTTACCGAAGTTGCCAAAAATATGAGTAAGTTTGAAAACAATAATTTTCCCGAAAATCCTTTCAACAATAAATAAGATATTTCATTTTCTTTCTAGATAGCAAATGTAAAATGCATCACTATGCACATATTCTAATGTGTGTGAGAAGTCATGAATGATGTGATACCGTACAACATGAGGAAAATACATCTTTATGCTCGTATGTCATGTGTGCATGTCAATGCAATGTATCTCAGAGATGAACTCATGTACTCACACTCTCATAGTACTCAATGTCACTGTCTCACACTTTCCACTCATCATGTTCAATCACTCAGTATGTATATAGCCAATCTGGCCCAAGGAAGATCCATCCCGGAATATATACATCAACTGGTTGTTAGTCTGTCACGACCCCAAATCCTAAGCCAGCCGTGATGGCGCCTATCATGGAGCTAGGCTAGCCAACTATTTCAGACTATCATAATATTTCATAATTTCCCAAAATTAGCAGATTTTAAAATAACAAAATGAGATGAACAATTTATACACTTCCCAAAACCTAGAGTCAACTGTCATGAGCTTCTAGGACTGTAAATACAATATACAACACGGTGACTTGATACTACAAAAGCCTGAAGCGCAAAAGACGAAAACTATGCACAGAGGAAAGGAAAGAAGGTGCGCTGAGCAGCTACCTCGATCCTCGAACAACTCCAGGCGCGTCTGAAAATCAACTAGTGAGATGGTCCGGTACCTGGATCTGCACACAGAGGTGAAGGGAGTAACGTGGGTACACCAACTCAGTAAGTAATCAAAGTAACTAAAAACTTGAGTGAAGTGACGAGCATTTATAAATCATGTAAATCCATTTAATAAGTAACTGTGGAAAGAAGTAAATTAAGTCAGGAATCTACATTTCTAAATATTTCATAAAACTCTAGTTTCCATTTAAAAATCTTGCATTAAATCATTTGTCCGACATTATCAATAGAGGCTCAGTGTAAGGAAGAGTGAAAAACAGTAGTTTCATAAAATATAAGCCCCTCGGGCACATTATCACTCACAATAAAACCTCTCAGTCACTCGTGACTCCACTATCAGTATCTCATGCTCACACTAGACACTCGTACTCATCAAGTACCAGGAATACACACAACTGCTGCGGTGGGCAGCCTGATCCAACACACACACACACACACACATATATATATACTGTTGCGGCATGCAACCCGATCCTTATAACATACACTGCGGCATGCAGCCCGGTCCATATAATAGTCGACTGCGCCCACTGGGGGAGTACAGACTCCGGAGGGGCTCCTACAACCCAAGCTCTATATCACTGCGGCGTGTAGCCCGATCCAATATGTACATTGCTGCGTCGTGCAGCCCGATCAATATATAACATATTTTTTCTGCGGCGGGCAGCCCGACCCATATATAATCTATATTGCTGCGGCGTGCAACCCGATCCATATGTAATATATAACATATATATTGCTGCGACCTGCAACCCGATCCATAACTATTCTTACATACTCAGCTCTCGGCCCCACTCAGTCATCCTCACAAGCCACTCGGGCAATTCATCTCAACTCACGGGACTCAGCCCAAAATACCTCTCAGAGTTTCAAAATAGTGCGATAATAGTGAAAATAACAAGTAGGAAACATGACTGAGTTCACAATTGTTCTATCATGATAGTTTGAGAATAGTGTAAAAGTACCTCTGAGGGTCTAAACAGGTCAGCACAAGGCCCCATACATGGCTCGCAGCCCATAGACAAGTATAATTCCCAAAATACGGGATATCGTAAGGTTTCAAATCGAATACGCGACTTAATAGTCGCTACGGGACGGACCAAGTCACAATCCCTATCGGTGCATGCCCAAACGCTCGTCACCTAGCATGTGCATCACCTCATTTACCAAAAACATATAAAATACCGGGGTTTCATACCCCCAGGTTTAGAGTTACAATTGTTACTTACCTCAAAACAGCTCAAAAGCTACCCCGCGATGCTCTTGCCCCTCGAATTGGCTCCCAAATTCTCCGAATCTAACCAAAACTAGATTAACGTCATCAATATATGCTAACGGAACAAAACCTAATCGAAAGATATAAATTTTGACATAATTCTCAAAATTTGGCCAAATCCGAGCACCGAGCCCACGTCTCGGAATTCGATAAAAATCACAAAACTAGAATCTTCATTCGCTTACGAGTCTACCCATACCAAATTTACCAATATCCGACCTCAATTGCCCACTCAAATCACCAAAAGCATTTTCTAAATTTTCCTCCCATTTTCCCCAACTTTTCTACCTTAATTCCTCAAATTGCATGGTGAAAATCAAGACAAATTCATGAAATTGAACCAAAAATGATTGAAGAACACTTGCCACAAGAACCCCACTGAAAAGCTTGTCCAAAATCTCCTTCCCCCGAGCTCTGTAATAAAAAAATGAGTTATGGCCAAGAACCCCCGAATTTAGATTTTAAAAAATGTCTGCAGGCCTCTTTCTTCATTGCGATCGCTAAGAACAAATCTACTGCCCCATCATATTACACTACGCGATCCCAGACATACACACGCGATCACGATTCAGCAGGACATAAACCCACACGATCGTGAACCATTCTATGTGATCGCGAAGAACAACGACTCAGCCCCCTCACGCGCCCATCAACTCTATGCGACCGCGAACAACACCACGCGATCGCACTGCACAACAACCTCACACTCACGCGATCACGATCGCGACCTCCACCATGCGATCACATATTACAAGAATCCTTCCATCTCCAGCTAGGCCTACGTGATCGCAAACATCCTCCCGTGATTGCGTAGAAGGAAACCAGAAACTCACACCAACAAAAATCTGCCAAGTTTTTAAGCCAAGAGTTAGTCCGTTAACCACCTGAAACACACCCGAGGTCCTCGGGACCTCAACCAAACATACCAAACTATTCCATAACCTCATTCAAACTTAGTCGAACTTTCGAAACACCAAAAACGACGCAAGAACACCAAAATCACATCAAATTCAAGCCTATGAACTTTGAAATTTCTAGATTTCGCCAATAATGCCGAAACCAACCAAAACACATCCGATTGACCTGAAAATTTGCACACATATCCAAAATGACATTACGAACCTGCTCCAACTGTCGGAATTTCGCTGACCCCGATATCCTATTTTCCCTTGCCGACCGGAAATCGCCAAAAATTAATTTTCGCCAATTCAAGCCTAATTCTACACCGGACATCAAAACTTCATTCCGAACACACTCCTAAGTCCCAAATCACCTAACGAAGCTATTCGAGCCATAAAATCCACATTCCGAAGTCATTTACCAATAAGTCAACTTCAGTTGACTTTTTCAACTATTAAGCTACTTTAAGAGACTAAGTGTCTCAGTTCTCACCACGACCACTCTGAACCCGAACCAACCGACCCACCACAAATTAAATAGGCTAAGAAACATGTGATAAAGCAAAAATGGGGGAAATGGGGCTAATCTCACGAAACGACCAGCCGGGTCGTTACACAGTCATTTAGTACTAAGTAGGGCCAATCCAGCCCGTGGGGAAGATCCATCCCCAGGTATAAATGCTTCGGACAAGATCCATGTCCAGGAAGATCCATCCCTCAATATCAATCAACCTCGCTTAGTGGGGTTGTGTGCAGACACCGGAGGGGCTCCTTTAGCCCAACCGTTATAAACCGCACGGACAACTCACGTGCTGCACGAACAACTCACGTGCTACACAGACAACTCACGTGCTATAGTACCAATATTTATATCCTTACGGACATATCTCGTGCTGCACGGGCAACTCAGGTGATGCACGGACAACCCACGTGCCATAGTATCAATATCCTCACAATTAGGCCCTCGACCTTACTCAGTCATCAATCTCTCTAGTCTCTCGGGCTCACAATGCCATGAAACTAGCCCAAAAATGATGATATGATGTGTCAATATGTAGCAACAGAGACCGAGATCTGATATGAAATGAATGAACATGACTGAGTATGAAATTTCAATAAAGATAAATAATTCAACATCAGCAACGATCTCAACGGGTCCCAACAGAATAAGCATGTAGCCTAGAAATGGTTTCTAACATGGATCACAGCTCAATAGCTCTAGTATGTAGAGATTTCATGGTTACAGATAAGGTCAGGTAACTACACAGTATCACTAAAATAATGAAGTCACAATTCACACGATGCACGCCCACACGCCCGTCACCTAGAATGTGAGTCACCTCAACACCAAACACATAACACGTAATTCGGGGTTTCATACCTTCAGCATCAAGTTTAGAAGTGTTAGTTACCTCGAAGAAGCCAAATTCCAATACCGAGCAAGCCAAGCGATGCTCCAAAAATGCCATCTTGCACGTACCGACCTCCGAATGACTCAAAACTAGCCAAAAGCAACTCAAATACATCAAATAATGCCAAAAGAAGCAAACTCAATTGATAAAGGTCGAATCTTTAATCAAAAGCGCAAAATCAGCCAAAAAGTCCAACCCTGGCCCACACCTCAAAACCTGAAAAAACTCACAAAATCCGACAAGCCATTCAATTATGAGTCCAACCATACTAATTTCACTCAAATTCGACTTCGAATCACTGTTCAAAACTCAAAAATTCATTTTATGAAACTTTAGGCTAAAACCCCCAATTTTCTCTTTTGAAATCCTCAATCAAATGCCGAAAATAAAGATAGATTCATGATATAAAATAAAAAATGAGTAGAGAATTTTGACCTAATCCACATGGTGAAAATTGCTTCAAGAATTGCCTCAATCTGAGCTCCATATCTCCAAAAATGCAAAAATGGCCGAAACCCCCGAAATAGACTACTTTATACTTTTGCCCAGGCATCCTCTTACGCGAACGCGGAGAATCCATCGCGGTCGCGATGAACAAAATAACATCGCACCAAAATACTCTACGCATTCGCGGTATAGCCCTCGTGAACGCGATTCACAACAGCTCCACCTTACGCGATCGCGTAAGCTACTTCACGAACGTGAAGTCATACTCTCGAGCCCCAACTTCTCATCTCTGCCCTACGAGAATGCAGTAAAGGCACGAACGCGATGCCTAGACATCACAAAGGCTCGCGAACGTGATGCCATTGGGGCGAACGCGATGAAGGAAAAAGACCAACTCCTCTGATACACTACACGGTCGCGTGCCAATCTTCGCTATCTCGAAGAAGGTTTGAAACACCGGCAAACAACAACTACCAGCAAAGAAAACATGAAGAAAAATGATCTGAAATCAAAACACGCCGAGCCCCTTGGGACCCCACCCAAGTGTACCAACAAGTCCCATAACATAACACGGACCTACTCGAATCCTCAAATCACACATAACAACATCGAAACGTCAAATCGTGCCTGAAATTAAACATGATGAACTTTAAACTTTTTAACTTCCATAACTCGGGCCGAAACATAGAAAATGAACCCGGAATGAAATCAAATTTTGCACACAAGTCCCAAATGACATAATGAAGCTATTCCAATTCCCATAGTCACATGCCGAATCCGATATCCTAAAAGTCAACTGCTGGTCAAACTTTTGAACTTTTCAAACCTTCAAATTTTCAATTTTTGCCAATTTGTGCCGAAAACTTCTAGAAACACCCAAATGCAAATCCCCACAAATGTCCAAGTCGAAAATCACCATTCGGACCTATCGGAACCATCAAAACTTCCATCCGGGGTCAAATTCACAAAAAGTCAAACTTGGTCAATTCTTCCAACTTAAAGCTTAAATCATGAAATTCATTCTTCCAAACCGATTCCGAATAACCTGAAAAACAAAACCGACGATTCACATAAGTCATAATACGTTTTACAGAGCTAATTATGCTAGTAATCTACCGAGCAAAGTGAAAATGACCAAAACAACCGGTCGGGTCGTTATAGTCAACAAAAGTCAACCCAATCACACATGCTCGAAATCCAAAATAAACACCAAATCCAGATGGCCCATAACATGCCGGGTTCAATTATGTGGTTATATTCCAAATTCGAGTACAAATCAGTGATCAAAATATTAAAATACACTCTCTTAAGTTCATACCAAAAACCCCAGTTTTCACACTTTAATTCCTTATTTTAGGGCTTAGAAATCCATATAGATTCTTGAAATATAATAACAAATGAGTAGAAATCACTTACCCTCTTTTCCTTTGTGAAAATCTCCTTGAAAGATCACTACTCTCCAAGTCTAAGGTTTAAAATATGAGAGAATGGGAAAAATCCCAAAAATGACAACTTATTTAGCCTGCCCGGCAACACTCATCGTGATCGTGAAGGCGAAACGTGGCCTCTCACTCCTGCTACTCTTTGATAACACCATGCCTTCCACATGATACGATGACCAGACCCCCAATCCTATGCGAATGCAAGCCTTCATCCGTAGACGTAAAGACCAAGCCTCCTGCCTAACTCCACTCTTTCGCAAGCGCGATTAACCACACGCGAACGAGACGTCCAGCTCGACAACCCTATGCAAACACGACCTCTAGAACGTGATCCTGATGAACAAATTCAGCCTGACCAAGAATCATTTCCGCGATGTGAGACTTGTTCCACGATCCCAAAGCACTGATGTACACCAGTACATCAGCAGTTGGAAAACTCACAAAAACTGTTTGAAACTACCCCAGATCACACTCCAGCACCCGATACCCCGTCCAATAATTCCAACAAGTCCATATACTTCCTAAAAACTTGTCCCAAGTCTAGAAACATAAAAAAAAACAACAAAACTGAGAATCGAAGATCAAATCCATCGTATAACTTTCAAACATTCCAAATTCGTCGAATGCGTCCGAGTCACACTTTGACATTGCAGATTATAACCAAACTTTGCACACAAGTTCATATGAACCATTAGGACCTATCCAATGTCTCAAAGCCACAATAAAATCTCATTAGCTCAAAAGTCAACTACCGGTCAAACATAAGAATTCTCCAATTCTTCAAATTGCTAACTTTCGACAAATAGAGTCAAAATTTCCTAGGAACATCCATATCTAAAATCGAACATATTCTCAAGTCCTAAAATAACCATAGAAACCTATTGAAATCATAAAATCTTGATTCTGAGGCTGTTTACTCAAAGTCAAATCTTGTTAAACTCTTCAAACTTAAAGCTTCCATAATAGGACTTAGTCTTCCAAACTAATCCTTAACCTATCAAAAATCTAAACCAATATTGTTCAAAAGATATAATGCATCATATGGAACTATTCATGGTCTCAAATCACAAAATAGAAGGCCAAAACTTAAAATGACCGCTTGGATCGTTACACTTAATTGGCTACTTGGTGCCATTTCCACTCCACAATTATCCGAGGGAAAGAAAACTCTGATAACAACTAAACTCTCTAGCATATAAAAACTCTGCATCTATCTAAGCAAAAAAATACAAAAACATAAGCAGAGGAAAGCATGGATTTATAAGAGGGAACACAACAACCACAACTGGTTTTAGGAACAAGCCCACAAATTCTTCCTTCTCACCCTCCCTAGTTATGGCAACTTAGAGAAACTTTTCCTCCGCAAGTAAGTCTTTTCAATCTTCCTTTGTAATGTTATTTTTGATAACTCTATTAAAATTCTTACAGTGATTTAACTTTGATTGTTCTTTGATACATATTATGATATTGTTTGTGATTGCCTTTTCAGATACCGTTCCACTATATGCAAACCCTATTTTTCAATAGAGTAATAAATTTAGATCAGGCTGTAGTTGATTCCATGCGTGCTAGCATTGCTCAAGATCTCAATTTTTTAATGAAAAGTAAGTTACTCTTGTATTTCACACACCAAAACTGGAATAAAGTATCACTTTTTTTCAGGTGTTGTGGATCTTATTTTCTAAGAAATCCTTTGATTTTTAACATATCTTGATTGTTAAAAGAGGAGAGAAACTTAAGTGCATTTATTTTTCTCAATGTGTTTTGCCTTTGGGATTAGAGTATTTCTAAAGATCGATTTTACAAGGCAATACTTAGTTTTCTAGGCGGAGGAACTATAATATGTGTTAGGTAAAGTTCTACTAGTAGCAACACAAGAATCACACTTCTCAGGATTTTCAAAGCGTATCTCTTCCCTAAGTACATCACCACACTTTTAACAAGCAAAAGATGATCCTTCAAAGAATGACTGTAAATAAGTATGTCATCAAAATAGATAACATTAAATTTACCTCTAAATTGTTTTAACACATGATCCATAAAATTATGAATGTACTAGGTGTATTAGTTAATCCAAACGGTATAACAGACCACTCATACAAGTCACTATTAGGTCTAAAAGTTGTTTTCCATTCATAACCATGGTTCATCCTAATTTGATGATAACCACTTCTCAAATCAATTTTGGAAAGTACCTTTGCACCCTGCAACTCATCTAGTATATCATCCAATCGAGGATGTGATAGCGATACTTTAGCGTGATTGTTTTTTATATCTCTGCAGTCAACACGTAGACACAAAGACCCATCCTACTTTGGTACCAAAATGACTATTAAAACACAAGGACTCATGCTCTCCCTCACTAACTCCTTACTTAAAAACTCTTCCACTTGTATTGAAGCCTTTATCCTCCCCTGGAGTGATTTTATAAGCTGATTTATTCGGAATCTGAGATCCTGGTACAAAGTTAATATTTTATTTAATCCCTCTAAGTGATGGCAACCCTTCGTGTATCTCTTCAGAAAAACATCATTATAATCATGTAATAAAGAAACAGAATCACTAGAAAAAAAGTTAGAAAATTTGTTGGTGTTCAGATAAACCCCTTTATACACAAATACTAAACGTGGTAATCCTTCACTAAAGTTCTTTTCACGTTCTTTGGCTTTTACAAAAAGCCTTCTCTCTTACTTTCGCGTATTTTCTCTCACGATCACTCGACTTCTTTTCATTCTTACTCTTTCTTTACCCTCTAATTTTCCACTCCTCACTCTTCTTAATCTCATCAAGTGAAATTTTACCTCTATACTTATTATCTCTTTTTTCTTCTCTCACCTTCTCCCACCCAATTGTTTTACTCTTTTATGATGTTCATACACTTGAAGTGGTGTCAAGGGCTTCAAGAGATACGTTTTTACCTTTCAGATTAAGAGTATAGCTATTACTCCTCCCTTAATGTAATGCATAACTATCATATTGCCATGGTCTCCCAAGCAATAGATGTCAAACCTTCATAGGTGTAACTATCACATAAAATTTCATCTGTATATTTATCAATTTTTACGAAAAGAAGAACCTACTTCTTCAATTTTGATTCTCCACTATCATTCAATAATTGAAGCTTGTAAAGACGGTGATGCATCATGGTCCTAAGATCCAACTGCTCGACAAGAGACACACTAGCCACATTAATGCAATTGCCACTATCTACAATAACAAAACAAATTCTTCCACCAATATTACATCTAGTGTGGAATAAATATTTCCTTTGATATGAATCACCCTCTTTCGCTTGAATCCCTATTAATCTCCTAACAACTACTGTGTGTTCCTAGGCTCTTCCTCCTCCCAAATCGAAATATGGATCCCTCACCATCGGATTCTTCTACACTATCATCAGTTTCATATTCTCCATTCTCCTTAATAAAAATAGCTCTTCGGTTACAACATTCATATTACTCTTACTCGAAGAAGATCTACAAGTTGTTCTTCTCAGTTCCAACTAGCTGAGGCGGCTTGTTTTGATCTCTAGTTATCCTCTTCACCTTAGTATCCAAGTATAACATCTCTACTACAGAATGGCAATCTCTAGAAAGTTCATTCTAATTAGCAATGTCCTTGTTCAACCTAGTGTGAAATCGAGTCATAATGGTTTCCTCGACCTTATCTAGGTTTCCTTTCATCCTGAGCACCTCCATGGCACTATAATACTCTTCAACATTTCTATGACCTTGCACCAAAATGTGAAACTTCTTGATAATCTCTATATGGTAATGCAAAGGTACAAATCTGCTCCTCATTGCTCTTTTCAAGTCTTCCTAAGTCCCAATCGGTATGTTCACAAGCCTTTTGCGATCAAGATCAGTTCTTTCAAGCCAAGAAAATGCATATCCCTTGAATTTGTCACCACCATTTGAAATTTCTTCTCCTCAAAGTAGTTACGAGCTATGTAAATAGCGTTCCACCTTTGCTTCTCATTCCAAATATTCATCCGCGTCATTGTTACCTCAAATAAAGGAATCTTTAACTTAATGCTACCTAAGTTTCTATCAATTACATCATCTCACTCATGTTGATTCCAATGTTTCATCCAAATCCTCTGCCATGCCTAGCTCTTCTCCTACTCTCTCTCAAGTCCTGGCGACCATAATCAATATAGTCATCAAAATCTTCATCTACAAATTCTTCATATGGGTAACATTGTAGAGGTACCCTAACTTGTGGCGAATCCCTCCTTACATCTTGAGGTGGACCCTGATGTACTCGTCAGACCCAAAATGCCACCAAGTTGTGATGACACCTAACTCAAGCCGCTAGGTAAGCCAAATAATACAATTTGCTACTACAATGAGAAATCATCAATATATTAATAAAACTGCAATAAATTTAATACAACTATACCAAGGACTAGTATTACAAGTCTAGACACTATGATTTGGATTTTACAAAGCCAGTAAAAGAAATAAATACAACCCTGCTGAAAGCTACATAAGCAGAAATGAAATCCTAAGCTACAATCTGGTACGCTTGTACGTCTTTAATGCAAAGCTCCGTCTTCACAGCTACTCAGCTCCAAAATCTTCACACATGGTGCAGAAGTGTAGTCTGAGTACACCACGGTCGGTACCCAGTAAGTAGCAAGGCTAACCTCAATGAAGTAGTGACAAGGTTCAAGTCATGTGATACCTACTAGTAAATTAAAATGTGCAATATATCAAAGACTGACATAGAAAGTATAGCAGAAAAGTAATAATAGTAATTTCATCAAAATCAGTAATAACATTTCAATGCAAGTAAAGGCTCAGTTTCAAAGACAAGTCATCACATAGAAACACACACAAATAGCACCTCGTGCCTACATTTTTATCACAACAACAATAGCCACCCGTATGACTCCGCTCTGAAATAATCACAATAGACACCCATATCACTCTGCAATGACAATATTACAATAGCCACCAGTATCGCTCTGCCCCGACAATATCACAATAGCCGTCCGTATCGCTCCGCCCTGACAATATCACAATAGCCACCTGTATCGCTCCGTCCAACATGCCCACATGTGCCACCAAAATTACAAAACAATAATGCCAAATTTTCATCATGTATATGGGTTCATAATTTTTCGACAAGGTGCACAAGGAAATGGAAATAGTAATATGTGGATGGGTATCTAACAAATAAAATATTATCACAGCTAAAACTATTGTAGTGATCATGTTCACATAGCCAAAAAAATGATAGAGCATATCTCATATACAATACATCCTCAAGTTAAAGCATATTAATATCCTAAGGTCTAATCCATTCATAATCCCAAAATAGCACTCGTATACACGCTCGTCACCTCGTGTGCACGTCGCTTTTCACATAACACAAATAAGCAATTAAGTCCAACTCCTAAGGGGTATTTTCCCAGACAAGGTTAGGCAATATTTTATCTCAAACAATAAGAAAAAGTACTCTAAAAATGCCTTCCCATGCGAATAGACCTCCGAACGGATCGAATACTCATGATTTGGGTGTTTACCTCCTCCAAAATCGTCTTACTTGTGCACCAAGAACTCAAAAAAATGAAGAAAATAAACTCAAAATTCCTGAAATTGGATGTTTTAAAGCCCTGCTAGTCATCCTTCTTTGCAATCGCGGTCACCAGCCTCACGATCCTGATTCTAGAAATGTCCAGCACAATGTTTTCTTTGTGATCACGGCCGAGAAGCTTCGCGATTGCGATGAACAATCCTATGAAATACTCTCTCAAAATAACAGCTAAAGCCTAAATCTTTCACCAGAATCACAAAAATATGAGTTTATCATAGAATTGTGATTTTTCCAAACTTTCAACAACAGATAAGACATTTCATTAACCAGCTAGCATGAGGAAAATACATCTCTATGCCTAGATGTCAAATATACATTTCAAGTCAATAACATCTTAGTGAAATCATCAAGTACACTCACTCTCAGCACACTCAAGGTGCTTGGCACAAATGCCCCTAACCATTACACACATAACCACTCAACACTGTACGGGTGCCTCGCACAAATGCCCCTTATCATCACACACACTATCACTCAACACTATACGGGTACCTGTCACAAATTCCCCTCACCAAAGCACATAATTGTGCCTGCACTCACTGTTATATCAGAATTTGGAGGGACGGATCCGGTCCCAAGCGCTAATCAATAATCAACTTAACTGTTGCATCGTGCAACCCGATCCAATTATCAATCCTTTGTGGCGTGCAACCTGACCAAAATATCAATTTTTTCTGGCGTGCAACCCGATCCAAACCATCTAAGCATATTACTCAGTCACATAATACTCATCATATAGATATGCAACCACTCACTAAGCCATCAATTCCACTCGTAGGGACACTAACGGACATATAAGTCCAAAAGCACATACTCACACAACGAAAACCACTAAGCCCAAGCTGCGATCTAAAAATGGCCTCAAGTCCTCCAGACTGGCCTACCTCCATAATACAAAACGCATATCTCGCATCTCATCCATGACATCACAATTCATCGATGCACAACTGATACCGAGTGCTCAATATAACATACGCGTGGATGAAAGGAATTCAAAAAGACACGCTTCAAGATCAATCAATGTTGCATGATAAGGAAAGATAGATGGAAAATTTTCCTACATAACCCTGTAGCCTCTAGAAGATAGGTATATACATCATCATACTGATCCACAAGACTACTCTACTAGACACTTGATCATGACTCGTAGAACCTATAAACCTAGAGCTCAAATACCAACTTGTCACGACAAAAGTTCACCTAATTGTGATGGCACCTAACCCCACCTTCTAGATAAGTCACATAACAGTTAACATAATTCTAATGAAAATAATAAGCAATCAATAAGTGAAATAAACTAAAGCAATAACCCAAGGATTGATAGTGCAACTCATGAGTTGCTAAGACTTAAGATTTATAAAGCTTGTATGAAAATAAAATAAAAATATCTGTTTGGAATATACATAAACTGAATAAAAATCTAAAATTACCAATGACAAGTGGTAGCCATATCCGGAAAGCATGTACATCTTCAATTCCAGCTCTCGCCATACACGCCAACATCAACCCCAAGATCTGCATGCAAGATGAATAAGTGTAATATAAGTACAACCGTCCCCATGTACTCAATAAGTACCAAACCTTACCTCAGGCTGAAAGCTGTAAAGAGCTCGGAAGAAGATCAATGTCCAACAAGAATTATCAATAATGACATATGATATAATGATGACAGTAAAAGAGAACAACTCGAGAGATATCATGTTCAACTCGTTCACAGATACGAGAAATTATACATGCTTTACAACTACAACAGTTAAAGCCCAATCTTTCATCGGAATCACTAAAATATGAGGTTATCAGAGAATTGTGATTTTTCCAAACATTCAACAACAAGTAAGACATCTCATTTACCAACTAGCATGAGGAAATACATCTCTATGACTACATGTCAAATATACATGTCAAGCCAATAACATCATAGTGAAATCACCAAGTACACTCCCTCTCAGCACACTAAAGGTGCCTGGCACAAATGCCCCTCACCATCACACACACAACCACTCAGCATTGCACGGGTGTCTCACACAAATGCCCATCACCATCACATAGATAATCACTTAGCACTGTACGGGTATCTGGCACAAATGCCCCTTACCAAAATACATATACATCATTGTGTATGCGCTCACTATAATATCAGAATCCGAAAGGACGGATCCTGGACCAACTTCTAATTAATATAGCATCATGAATAAGAGTATGTCTACAATTAAGAAAACCGGCCAAAATAGAAAGATAAGCCCTATCATGTCTCAAGAAAATAATCACGTAGCCTAGACATGATTTCTAACATGAATGGTAGCTCAAATAGTCTTACACGTAGAAAAAAGATGGAAATAATGAGGCATGATAGAAAAACAAGTCTCATAATATTCTAAAGCCTACCGTATCATGAATATCCCGTATACGCACATATGCCTATCACCTAACACGTGCATCACCCCCAACACGTCTCAAATATCATAGTTTTCCGAGGTAATTTCCCTCAAACCTAAGTTTACATATGTCAGAAACCTCAAAAAAGAAAAATCGATACCGACCGAGCTAAAACAATACTCTAGAAATTCTATCACACGCAAATCAACCTCCGAATGGCTCGAAACTAGCCAAAAGTAACTCAAAAATGTTAAATAATACCATAGGAAACAAACCCAAACGATAAAGGTTGAATCTTTAATCAAATACTCAAAGTCAACCAAAAAATTAACCTGGGCCCGCACTCGGAACCCGACAAAACTCATAAGTTCCAACAACCCATTCGAATACGAGTCCAAATATAATTGTCTTCTAAATCAAACCTCAATTTCCTGTTCAAAACATCAAAATTCATTCTCTTAAGTTCAAATCAAAGCCCCAAATTTCTTCTCTTCATATCCTTGATTTAGGTATAATAATCCAATGGAAAAACAACATATATAATCAAAACAAAAATAAAATTAATTACCCTTGTGATTTGGGTGTTTATCTTCTCCAAAGTCGCCTTACTTGTGCTCCAAAAACTTAAAATTTAAAGAAAATGAGCTCAAAATCCCAAAATTTGAAATTAAATACCACTGCCAGGCTTCCTTCTTCACGATCGTGGTCACCAACCTCACCATCGCATTTCCAAAAATATGTAGCACAATTTTATCGTTCGCGATCGCGATCGTGGCCATGATGCTCCAGGATCATGAAGAACAAACTTCAGTAGAACTGTCTAAACTCTTTCCAGATAGACTATAGTATAATGGCCATAACATTTTCTATATAACTCTAAATGATAAATTGTTTGACTTTCTGAAAAATAGACACAATGGGCTACCACTTTCATTGTAACGACCTGACTGATCGTTCCGTGAGATTAGCCCCATTTTCCCCGTTTCTGCTTTATCATGTGTTTCTTAGCCTATTTATGTTGTGTTGGGTCGGTTGGTTCGGGTTCGGAGTGGTCGTGGTGAGAACAAAGACACTTAGTCTCTTAAATTAACTTAATAGTTGAAAAAGTCAACTGGGAGTTGACTTATTGGTAAACAACCTCGAAATATGAATTTTATGGCTCGGATATCTTTGTTAGGTGATTTGGGACTTAGGAGTGTGTTCAAAATGAAGTTTTGATGTCCGGTGTAGAATTAGGCTTGAATTGGCAAAAGTTAGCTTTTGACGATTTCTGGTCGGCAATGGAAAATAGGCTATCGGGGTCGGAATGGAATTCTGACAGTTGGATCAGGTTTTTAATGTCATTTTGGATATGTGTGCAAAGTTTCAGGTCAATCGGATGTGTTTTGGTTGGTTTCGGCATCATTGGCAAAATTTAGAAGTTTCAAAGTTCATAGGCTTGAATTTGATGTGATTTTGGCTTTATGCGTTGTTTTTGGTGTTTCGAAGGCTCTACCAAGTTTGAATGATGTTATGGGATATGTTGGTATGTTTGGTTGAGGTCCCGAGGGCCTCGGGTGTGTTTCGAGTGCTTAACGGACCAACTCTTGGCTTAAAAAATGGGCAGATTTTTGCTGGTGTGAGTTTCTGGTTTCCTTCTACGCGATCGCAGGAGGATGTTTGCGATCGTGTAGGCCTAGCTGGGGATGGCAGGACTTTTGTTTCATGCGATGGCGTGGTGGAGGTCACGATCGCGTGAGTGTGAGGTTGTTGCGCAGTGCGATCGCGTGGTGTTGTTCGCGTTCCCATAGAGTTGAAGGGAGCGTGAGTGGGATGAGTTGTTGTTCTTCGCGATCGCGTAGAGTGGTTTGCGATCGCGTGGGTTTATGTCCTGTTAAATCGCGATCGCGTGTTAATGTCTACTATCGTGTGGTGTAATTTTATGGGGAAGCAGATTTGTTCTTCGCGATCGTGTGGGAGCTTCCGCGATCGCAGTGAAGAAAGAGGCATGGGCAGACAGTTTTTAAGTTCTAAATTCGGGGGTTCTTGGCCATAACTCAATATTTCATTAGAGAGCTCAGGGGAAGGAGATTTTGGACGTGTTTTTTAGTGGGGTTCTTGTGGTAAATGTTCTTCAATCATTTTTGGTTCAATTTCATGAATTTGTCTTGATTTTCACCATGCAATTTGAGGAATTAAAGTAGAAAAATAGGGGAAAATGAGAGGAAAATTTGGAAAATTCTTTTGCTGATTTGAGTGGGCAATTGAGGTCGGAGTTTGGTAAATTTGGTATGGGTAGACTTGTAAGGAAATGAGGAATCTAGTTTTGTGATATTTATCGAATTCCGAGACGTGAGCCCCGGGCTCGAGTTTGGCCAATTTCGAGAATTGTGCTTAAAATTAATATCTTTCGATTGGGTTTTGTTCCGTTAGCATATATTGATGATGTTAATCTGGGTTTGGTTATATTCTGAGCATTTGGGAGCCAATTCGAGGGGCAATAGCATCGCGGAGTAGCTTTTGGGCTGTTTTGAGGTAAGTAACGATTGTAACTCTAAACCTGAGGGTATGACACCCCGTTATTTGATATTGTTTTGGTAAATGAGGTGATGCACATGCTAGGTGACAAGCGTGAGGGCGTGCACCGATAGGGATTGTGACTTGGTCCATCCCGTAGCGACTATTAAATCGCGTATTCGATTTGAAACCTTGTGATATCCTGTATTTTAAAAATTTATACTGTTTATGGGCTGTGAGCCATGTTTGGGGCCTTGTGCTGACCTGTTTAGACCTCAGAGGTACTTTTACACTATTCTACCACTACCCTGATATAACATCTGTGAACTCAGTCATGTTTACCACTTGTTGTTATTTTCACTGTCATCACACTGTTTTGAAACTCTGAGAAGTATTTTGGGCTGAGTCCCGTGAGTTGAGATGAATTGCCCAAGTGGCTTGTGAGGATGACTGAGTCAGGCCGAGAACCGAGTATGTGAGGATAGTTATGGATCGGGCTGCATGCTGCAGCCATATATATGTTATATATTACATATGGATCGAGCTACACGCCACAACAATATAGATTATATATAGGTCGGGTTGCATGCCGCAATAATATAGATTATATAAATATGGATCGGGCTGCACGCCGCAGCAATATATGTTATATATAGATCGGGCTGCACGCCTCAGCAATGTACATATTGGATCGGGCTGCACGCCGCAACATATATAGCACTTGGGATGAAGGAGCCCCTCCAGGAGTCTGTACACCCCTAGTGAGCGCAGTCGATTATTATATGGATCGGGCTGCACGCCCCAACTTATGTTATATGGATCGGGCTGAACGCGCAACAATATATATATAAATATGTGTGTGTGTATATATATATATGTATTGGATCGGGCTGCCCGCTGCAGCAGTTGTGTGTATTCATGGTACTTACTGAGTACGAGGGTTTAGTGTGAGCATGAGGTACTGATAGTGGAGTCACGAGTGACTGAGAGGCTTGCCCCAGAGGCTTTATTGTGAGTGATATTGTGCCCGAGGGGCTTATATTTTATGAAACTACTATTTTTCACTCTTCATTACACTGAGCCTCTGATGATAATGTTGGGCATATGATTTTATGCGAGATTTTTAAATGGAAACTGGAGTTTTATGAAATATTCGGAATGTAGATTCCATACTTGATTTATTCATTGCCACTGCTATTCATTATATGGATTTACATGATTTATAAATGCTCGTCACTACACTCAAGTTTTTAGTTACTTAGATTACTTACTGAGTTGGCGTACTCAAGTTACTCTCTGCACCTCTGTGTGCAGATCCAGGTACCAGATCATCTCACTAGTTGATTTCCGGACGTGCTTGGAGTATTTCGAGGATCGAGGTAGCTGCTCAGCATCCCAACTCACCTCCTTTCTTTTCCTCAGTTCATAGTTTTTTTTGTCTTTTGTACTCCAGGCTTTGTAGTAGCAAGTCACCTTATTGTACATTGTATTTACAGTTCTAGATGCTCATGACAGTTGACTCCAGTTTTGGGGAAGTGTATAAATTGTTCATCTCATTTTGCTGTTTTAAAATCTGCTAATTTTGGGAAATTATGAAATATTATGATAGTCTGAAATGGTTGGCTAGCCTATGTCCATGATAGGCGCCATCACGATCGACTTAGGATTTGGGGTCGTGACAAGTTGGTATCGGAGCATAGGTTACATAGGACTCAATGGTCATGAGCAGGTTTACTAGAGTCTTGCGGATCAGTACAGAGACGTCTGTACTTATCTTCGAGAGGCTGCAGAACCCTTAGGAACAATCTCATTTTTCTTGAGTTCTGTCATGCCATTTTGTTGATTCTTGAAATCTGAACTTCTGTTGTTTCATTCTCTCACAGATGGTGAGGCCTCGCGCTATCGATCAGGGTGATCTGCCACCATCTAGACCGGCGATAGGTCAAGGCCGAGGTGCAGGCCGTGGTAAAGGTCGGGGCGAGCCCGTGCAGCAGCCAGGGCAGTACTAGTTGATCCCCCTACTATTCAGGATCAGGTTCCCGTCGCAGATGCTCCAGCGGGACAGGCTCAGGCACCGGCAGTGGCTATTGTTATTCCAGGTCTTCAGGAGACATTGGCTCAGATCTTGACCGTGTTTAACACCCTTGCTCAGGCAGTTTCCGCTACTTCTCAGGCTAGGGGAGGCAGTCAAACTCCAGTTCCCTGGACACCTGAGCAGGTTACTCAGGGCCATCAGACACTGGGGGCCGCTCAAGCCCAATCGGTTGCTCCAGTTCAGGACTTCGTGGTCCCATCTATGCCAAATGATGAGCAGCGTAGGCTGGAGAGGTTTAGTAGATTTTAGCCTCCTTCATTCAGTGGTGCTGAGGGCGAGGATGCCCAGGGTTTTCTGGATAAGTGTCAGTGGATGCTGCGTACTGCTGGGATTTTGGAGACCTGTGGGGTCTCGTTTGCTACTTTTCAGTTTTCTGGTGCTGCTTTCACTTGGTGGGAGTCTTTTGAGAGGCGTATTCCTGTTGGTTTAGAACCCCTCACCTGGCAGCAGTTCTCCACTATCTTCTTGGAGAAGTATTTCCCCTGATCACGCTCAACTATGTCTTCTATAAAGACTAAACGGGCGTTGCAAATATAAATCTGGGGTATTAAGCCCAAAGTCGATCCCACGAGGAATTGAACGTATCAATCGAGTTTATTAAATACTAAACTTGTGTTTAATCAAGTTTCTCAAGACATTTTGAATATCAAGTTGTGTTGTTTAACTAATTCTACTCACAAAATAATCAACTAGTAATTAATCTACAAATTTAATGTAAACAATAATATTAAAGGTCTAAGGTTATGGTTTCCCCCGTTGGTGAATTCTTTCTCGGATACTTCTTATAGCTTGATTAATCGTCTCTATCAATCATGAACACTCTATCTACCATAAATCTCTCTCAAGTAATTATGATAATTTACTAGACGCACTCTCTCAAGTTACGCTAGCTAGATCGCAATACAGTTCACTTTAGATTGCACCCGAGGTATCGTTATCTCTAATCCAACCTCTAAACCCTCGGTTATGACTTTCGTCTATACTCTGGGAGTGGTGTTGTTCAAACAATTACCTAAATATGCACTCTCTCTCAAGTAGATACATACTAAATAGGCACAGCTAATTGATGGCCATTCAATTAACTACAATAAGAACGTAGTTGAACAAATAGAGAATAATCAATCAAAATATATTAATATCAAAAGAAATTCATCCCCAACGGGTTCTACCAAAACCCTAGATTAAAAACTTAGCTACTCATGTCTAGAAGAAACAAAACTACAAGAAATTGCATAATTGAAATATAAAGTAAGAAATACTAAAATGTAGAAATCGGTGTTCTTGCTCTTCAATGGAATTTTCTTCTTGTCTACTGTTAATCCACGAAAATCCTCCTTTTAATTGTGTTTTAGGAGTCTATTTATAGGCTTAGGGCGAACCCTAACCGCGTAGGAGACTTCTATTTCANAGCTCCGTTTCCATTTCCAATTCACCTACACATGAAATAAACTCCATTAAGCACATAACAAGTGTAATCTTATCATTAATGCGCATAAAATATAAGGTATATCACATGTTAAACTATGCAATTTAGTCTCGCATCAACCCCCGTCTCACAGGGAGGAGCAACACATGCATTTTGAGCAGCTGCGTCAGGGGGAGCTATCTGTGATGCAGTATGAGATGCGGTTTTCGAAGATGGATCGTCATGCCACCGAGTTGGTCACTACTGATAGGGAGAGAATTAAGAGGTTCGTGGATGGCCTCACTTACCAACTTCGCCTTTTCATGACTCGGGAGAGAGTGTCAGGTCCTACTTTCGAGCAGGTTGTTGATATTGCTCGAGATATTGAGTCGGTTCACCGTCAGAAGCGGGTATAGAGCGAGGCCAAGAGGCCTCGTGGATCGGGTGGTTCTAGTGGTGCTCCTTCTAGGAGGCAGTCTCTGCATGGTAGAGGCCGTTCATTCAGGCCTCCTCGGTCAGTCCGCCCAGCCCATTGTGGTTCATTTTTGGTCAGGCCGCCCAACCCAGCCCACTTGGATTTGGCTATTTATCTTGGACTTCCATGGATTTATGCACTTTAATCATGAGATTTTGGAGGGGAATTGAGGTTTTTTCCTACAATTTAAGAGGATTAATTTTGTGGATTTGAGGATCGGTTTGGACTTGGTTTTGGAATCTAATCACATATTTGGACTCGAGGGGCTATGGGTAGTCGGGATCTACCCATTGAATAAGGTTTTGACCATGTGGGCATGAATTAACTTTTGTTGAACTGAGTAAAGATTGAAGCTTTATTATTTGGAATTGATTACTATAGCTTTATTTGACGTTATTGAGTTGCTTTGGGCTAGATTCGATCCATTCAAAGGCCGATTTTCTAGGAATTTTTGGATTATTAATTCTTCTTGTTTAAGGTAAGTATATTGTCTAGTCTTGAATTGATGCACTAGTTGCTTGAATTGTTGATGATGGCTACATGCCGAGGATGACACATATGTAGTGCATGATCATGTGCATCAGGTTTTATCCTTGTCCGGGGTAGTTCTTAGGCTATGGTATGCCTTGTATTGAATGTTGTTCTTCTTGCTATTATGATTCATATGTTTGTACTCCTAAATGATCTTCTTAAATTATGCTAGAGATCATGAGGTTAATTTCCTATTCAAACATGATAATTGTCTTTTTTGGCATATCCGCCTAATCTAAGTTATGGAAGCACACTAAACACATGCAATACATCTTAGCATGTTACTTATATCAGTCCATAAGTATGTGTATTTGATATCCATTGTTCGTATACATGTATTTTTGTATGTTCTTTCCATGTGATGTAGACTGGATTAGCAGCACGTGAGTTGTCCGTGCGATTAGAGTTATGATAGCACGTGAATGGTCTGTGTGGTTGTTACATAATGGCACTTGAGTTGTCCGTACAATGTTTGGATAAGTATTCATCCCCCTAGGGTCGTCCTCTCATGTTTCTCTCTTGATGACGTACACGCAGTATGTGGAAAACTGATCGAGGTTTGGTTTTTGCGTCTCTTCTCTATTGGCAAACACCATGGGTGTTTACATGATTTTATCGCATATCTTCTATATATGCTAGTTTTGGAATGTATACATGCCTCTTCATGTATATCTTTTCTATATGTTGTTTGATTAGAAAGTTAAGGCATAGTACATATCTTCTCTGTATGTCCACCTGTGCACATTGACATGATTATTTAAGTATATTTTATCGATATGCAAATGTTAGTGATTCATTGGTATAGGCACATATATTCTCTATATGCTAAGCTGTTAAAATTGTCATAAGACTTGCACACAAGTTCTTTATGTGCGCCGGTTGGCTATACCTGTATTTCATGCTTAGTTTGGCACTGTTGCGTGTGATTGTAAATTTATGAACTGAGCAATTTGGTTACTGTGTATCATTGGTAATTCATTCCATTACTACCTCACCGAGGTTAGTGATGGTAGGCTATAATATTGTGTTTTAGTCGCTTATAGCACTCTAATTCACGATACTTTGTTTGTGTTTTAGCTTTAATTGGTAGTATTTTGCACTTATTATGTGTTTTATACCTTGTAGGATTGCTTCCGAGCGATGTAGATGTTATGGAGATAATTCGATCTATTTGGAGCTTTGAAGTCTGAGTGGAAGTCGGGATCGTGTTCGGGAGTTCAGAACCAAGTCTGGACGTCAAAAATCAAGCAAAAATCCTCGAGAAAACTCCACACCTCTGCGCGTGGAGCGGCACGTGGTGCGGCGCGACTGCCAAAATCCTGATGCCTGTCAATTGCTGAGCTCTCTGGATTTCCCCACTAATGCTCCACATGGCGCATCGCCCCATGCGGGGCACCTGTGCAATTTTTACAGAGTGAAAATCTCGTTTCGCTAAGGAGAAGATAGGTTCGTCAAGGCCCGACACTACTTGGTATAAATGCATGGAAAAAAATTATTTTCTGGACTTTTGACATACTTTGAACTTAAAGAGGCTAAGGAGGAGTTAGAAGAACACAAGCACAAGGATTTATCATTCCTTCCTCACTCAAGACCCGAGTTTGGATCGAATCTATGTTTTTCTATACTTTAATTTATTTATGATGTATTGCTCCATATCTATGGACTAGTTCTATTTAGGGTTTGATGGATTTCATGTATTGATGATTGTTTGTGGATTATAACTCTAGTTTTATGTACTGAATCATGTTGGATGAATTAATTGTTGCATCTATATTCACTAGTTCATATAATCGAGAGAGACATAACTTGTGATATCTTTACATTATATTGTTGGTTGAGTTCATTAATTCTTCTTAGTAATCGAATGAGGCTAGTTGAATCATTAATTAAACCTAGTTAGGAGAATAATCGAAAGAGTTTTTTCTAAAGACCAATCCACTATGCATTCTTGCATATCTTCACGTGCTTAAATTGGTTCAACTTGTGAGGTTAAGACTTAATCGAGAGAGGAGTTTTTGCTGCACGTTTGAACTAATAATTGAGTGAATTCGAGAGACTCACTTGAACATTAGAAGTGAATTATCTAGAGTTATATCCCAAACAATTATCTTGCACATGTCCTATCAAAACCCTATCTTCTCCCGTTGATAACTTTCTTTGCTTATTCCTTGTTTCGATTGTCATTAATCAATAGCTTTAGATTCTTAGTCAAATTTAGTTGAGCATCTTATAAATCTCAACTATTGATCACCTTGGATAGTAATCAAGCTAGAAACTACGAGAATACTATTTAAATCCAATCCCTATGGGTACAATATTATACTATACTGCATTTAATTAGCGAGCATAATTTAAGTGTGTGTTTTGCTCTCGTTAAATTTCACCGTTGCCGTGGATTGGAAATCAATAGTGTTTGAAATAGTTCGTAGTGCTAATTCAGTTTATTTTTCCCTTTTACGGTTGGCGTTCTTTGACTGTGTGCAGGTTATAGGTTGGAATTGGTGCATGACTCGAGCTTCTGCGAGAAAAGTGCTACCATACGAGCCCGAGATAGAAAAACAACTGCGACATGTGAGGAAGGAAAGAAATCTCACCGAGACATCAGAAAAGGTTGGGCAATCCTCAAAGCAAACAAAGTATGGTCGAAAACGGTGACGATAATATAGATTTGGCTGCAAGAGAGGCAGCCAACAACAAGAAAAAGCTGCAAGGGATGTTGAGGAAGCAGCTATTAGAGAAGCAGATTGTCACGCCCCGAACCTGGGGAGGCGTGGCTGGCACCCGGTGCCGCATTGGCCCTTGCGAACCACTCTGTAACTCATTTATTTTCTTTGTGACTATCATGGGCCAACATGTCCAGAACTCGTAATGTACAACTTGTAAGTGGGCAACACTATATTAATAAACTATCGTTCATAAAACATGAATACATATGGGCCGTTAAGGCCTCTAACATATTGTACAAACTGAACATCTGTCTACAAAACCTCTAAGATTTACTGACATCAAATGGGAAAGGTTACCGGCCAACCCATAAGTCTATAGTAAAACTTTGACACGATGCCTCATAGACTTTGTTGCACTCCGAATAAGGTGGAGTCTTACCGATCCTTTACTGAATGCCAATCTTGTCTACTATGAGGACTCGTCAAACTGATTATCTATACCTGCAGGCATGAATGCAGCGTCCCCAACAAAAGGAAGTCAGTACGAATAATGTACTAAGTATGTAAGGCAGAATTGAAACGTAATAATAAGTCAACATTAATAAAGACACATATGATCAACCTGTAAGTCTGGATAGCTCTATAAATCATGAAATATTTATAATGTCATGCATATGCGTACAAATGTCATGCAATGCATAGGTCTGTACGTATATAACATCATTAAGCCTCTAAGGGCATCGCATCATATCATCTCGGCCACTGTGGGAAAATCATCAACGTATACCAGCGGATCAGGTGGTGGTGCGTATAAAACGCCATAACCTTTACCATATCCCATGAACACATATATACATACATATATATGCGTATATAACACCGTCTGAGTCATGGGTCAATGTACATGTATAAATGCATGAAATGCATAAGAAATATGTTAATATGATTTTCTCAGAATGCCATAAAATCAATATGCCTTTTGGATAAACATTATCAAATACGTATTTTCCTGGGACCCATGAACAGAAGATAATAAAATTTACATGGGGAATCAAGAATATAGACTCCCCTAGTATTCCTATGAATAGAGTAATCTATGGAAACTGTGCGTTTGCTCGTTTCTTTAGTATAATTTGGACCATGCCAAAAGAAAGGAAGGATGACCTTAACATACCTGGAGTAGGAAAAAATCCGTATGATATTCTTGGAAAAGGTTGCACCGTACTCCCTTAGAATCGCAAAATTTCACGTTGCTATTACATAATTCAAAATTACGTTGCTGATACATACATGGACATCACGGTAACACTAATCCAAAAGTGGAATTGGATGATTTTGTCATGACCCAACTTCCCTCCGTTGGGTATCGTAATGTCACCTAGTCTTAGGGACTAGGTATGCCTAGTAGTTACTGAATAACAACAATAATAAAAGGAAAACTAACATCTTGATATAGAATCTCAACAGAATGTACAAACTTTCCCAAACCGGTGATACAAGTCATAAGCTCTACGAATCTTCTACAACTTCTAAGTACAACTGTTTGGAAATAAATACAACCGTGTATGAATAATAAATACAAAGAAGGTGACTCCGACGCCTACGAACGTAGAAGCAGGTTACCTTGAGTCTCCTCGAAAATTATCCACATAGCTACTAAAATATATATCTGTATCTGCACACAAAAATGTGCAGAAGTGTAGAATGAGCACACCACAGCGGTGCCCAGTAAGTATCAAGACTAACCTCGGTGGAGTAGTGACGAGGACTAGTCAAGACACCACTGGTCTACAAAATGAATAACATGAATATAGAAATGACCGAATGTTACATCTATCTAAGACTTCACAGAATAATTTACAACAATGACAATATAAAGCGGAAGGAAATTACAGAAATCAATCACGAAAAAGCACAAAAATAGACAAAAAGATGGACAAAAAAATAAGCCAAACCGAAAGGAAACACAATACAATAGAGAACACTAATAACTCAACCCTACATAGGTTTGTTCACATCAGGCCTTAGCCATTAAAATCTATAACTGGTGAAAATCTTGAAACAACAGTTCATATGAAAACTTTTACAAATAAAATCATTTTAGTATGGAAGAGTTTCCTTTGAAAACATACTTTCTCCAAAAGTAGATATAAGTATATTTAATAGAGGGAATTACGTAAAACATAGTCTCTTTCAAATACGAAACTTCTCAAAGATGCTTTCCCAATAAATGGCTTCCAAATATCGTTTTAGGCAAGACTAGTGCTTTTCAAATATACATTCGATGTAAAATTCATTCAAATATAATCATCTCGAAACCTTTGATTTTTCAATAATACTTTTCAATAAAATCCCTTGATCAAAATCTCCTCAAGATTTATCTACCGGAACTCACTCCGTAACTCAGAAATTGCCATGCAGTACAGGAGGAATATCAAATCTTGCCAATAAATGCAGTAAGAGATCAGTAGGAATATCCAAATTTAGAATAATGGAATAAAATACACAGACAAGTGCACGGCATCACCCTTCGTGCTTTTACTCTCATCCTCACCAAAACAAGTGCACGTCATCACCCTTCGTGCTTTTACTCTCGTCCTCACAATAAGTAAATAAAAACGACACATTATCCTTCCTGCTTAAATAAAATAAACATGGCACGGCATTATCCCTCGTGCTTAAATAAAATAAACATGGCACGACATTATCCCTCGTGCTTAAATAAAATAAACATGGCACGACATTATCCTTCGTGATTAAATAAAATAAACATGGCACAACATCACCCTTCATGCTCTTACACTCTCATCCTCACAATAAATAAATACAAAACATCACCCTTCGTGCTTTACACTCTTCCTCACCCAAACAACATCAAGAACAACAATTTGGCAAGGAAAGTCAATAATAAGAACCATAAACATCCCGGCAAGGAATCACAACGCAAACAATACCATTGACAACATAAATAGTTATACAATCCATAACATCCCGGCAAAGGAATTAGCAAGGCACACAATATCATCAACAACAGGAATAATAAGAGAAACCACACGATCCCGGCAAGGGAAACATCTATAACCAATCTCATCTAAACAGTTAACTTCACGGAATAAACTCAACTTAAACAAAGGCGCAGTAATAGGCAACATCAAGGAAATACCAATACCATAAATGTCTAACAATTATACCTAAGTGGCACTTAAGGAAATAGTCATATAAATCACAACGTAAGACTCATGGGCATGTTTGACTCCAACGAATAGATGTTCCAACTACGACTAGTCAACTATAAGGCTAGATGACACTAATTGTAGTCAATTAGGCAAGCTAGGAAGAAACTATAGCATGATGATAAGAGAAGTAGAATATTCAGTTAAGTCAAGTAAGGTCCAATAGCCAACGAAGGAATCCAAAAATAAGTAATTCTAATTTAAACAGGAAGGGATGAAATTAACAACCAAGGATTCAAATGTAACAATTACAAATCATACACAGGTAATATAAGAACCTACAAATCCTAAAAGGCCAATCTAATTGCAAATAAGTTCGAGTACACACTTGTCACCTCGCATACTCGGACTGCAATCAACAAGGAAGACTCAATCCTAAGGGGTAGTTCCCCCACACAAGGTTAGGAAAGATACTTACCTCAAAGACGACAACCCGGTACTCAAAAATAGACTTATCGGACGAAAATACCTCCGGACGGCTCAAAATCAACTAAAACAGCTTCAAAATACACATAAAACGTATAAGGAACTATCCCGAACAATAAATTTTCAAACTTTACAAAATTATAAAAATCGACCCAAAAGTCGACCCCTGGGCCCGTACCTCGGAACCCAAATTTTTTTATAAATTCAGATTATCCATTCCGATACGAGTTCACCCATACTAAATTTATCCAATTCCGATAACATTTGGTCTTTCAAATTATGATTTTACATTTTTGAAATTTTCTTTCAAAAACCACAACTTCCTCAACCCAAAACACAATTTAAATGATGAAAACAAGAACTAATACATGAAATATAATTAATTCTAGTGGAATAACACTTACCTATCCGATTTGTGTGAAAAACCCTCAAAGAATCACCCAAAACCGAGTTCTAGAAGTCAAAATATGTCGAAAATGGTGAAACCCCGATTTTTGGTAAACTAATATTCTGCCCAGGTGCTTTGTTCATCGCGATCGTGTAGAAAGAAATGGTTACTGGCTTAAAATGCTCTACGCGATCAAGGAATTACTTATGCGATCGCGTATAAGGAGTAGGTTATCTTCTGCGATCGCGAATGCAGTTATGCGAACGCGAAGAGGAAAAAGGAAGGCTGCCTGGATTGTACTACGCGATCGTGAAGATGCTCACGCGAACTCGGAAGGGAAAATAGTGGAGCAACGCGATCGCGAAGGCCTTTACGCGATCGTGAAGGGGAAATTTTTTGCGAATAGCAAAGACACATCGTGATAGCGAAGGAATCACTGTGATCGCGATGAAGGACTTCAGACACCAGAAGACAACAGTTCAAAGTTGGAAGAAAATGACCCGTAGCCCATTCGAAACACACCCGAGGCCCCCGGGACCCCCGTCTAATCACACAAAAAAGTCATATAAATTAACACGGACTCGCTCGAGGTTTCAAACCACATAAAACAACACTAAAACGATGGATTAAACCAAAAATCAATGAAATTCCTCAAAACTTCTTTAAACATCAAACTTTGCAATTAAGGTCCGAATCACATCTAATGAAGTCCGTTTCTTTCCAAACTTTACAGATATAACATAAATATTATATTGAACCTGTACCGGGCTCCAGAACCAAGATACGGGCCCGATACCACAGGTTTCACATAGAATTTCATTTTCAAAATCTCTTATATTTTTTAGAAAACAATTTCTTTTAAAAAGTTATTTCTCGGACTTGGGACCTCGGAATTCAATTCCGGGCATACGCCCAAGTCCCATATTTTCTTACGGACCCTCCGGGACCGTCAAATCACGGGTCTGGGTCCGTTTACCAAAAATGTTGGCGGAAGCCAACTTTATTCAAATTTCTAATACAAAGTTATTATTTTTATCTGTTTTTCACATAAAGGCTTCCCGACTACACGCCCAGGATGCGCACGCGAATTGAGGTGAGATAGAAGGAGGTTTTCAAGACCTCGAAACACAGAATTAGCTAAAAATATACGGGATGACCTTTTGGGTCATCACAGATTTCATAAACATTCTCTTATGGCCCCTCCTTCATCACGTTTCTAACATAAATCCCTACTTAATGAGGTATAAAGGTCTTTTAAAGTTGTGGAGACTGTATCTTCATCGTTCTATATAAACAAATCTAATTTAACATCACTATATCTTCATTATGCTATGTAGCATCTATAATTCAATATCTCTTTCAGTTTCATGATTAGTCTATCTTGGTAAGAAAATGTAATCCAAGTGGTAAAGACATATGAGAATGTATTGCCTTCAATAACTTACAATTCTAGTCACTGGAAGCACCACAACATAAAAGGTCCTAGATTAAAAATGAAAAGAGAAAGGATGACTTAGAATACCAACTTCAAGATTAGTAATTGTAGTATACTCACATAGGTTCCGTTTTGAACTGGTATGGTAGTATTGTGGGTCGCAAGACCCTCATAAATGTGCCACCTAGTCTTGATAAATCAAGAGTCATTAATTTTGGTTTTGACCCAACTCATGAGCTTCCACGTTGGGGCCCATCAATCTTATCCAAATGTGCTTAATTAATTAGTTAATCTTCCACTAAAAATCAGTAATTACTCAATTCTCCATATAATTAAGAATTATCTCAAATTACTTAAAATACTACCTACTTTTAACACACTTTGTACACTTCACTATCATGGTCATGTGGTATATTAGTAGTCCATAAATACGGGGTATATAAGTTACACACTATAAGAAACTTGAAGTTCAATTGCCTTCTTTTTGAATTTGAGTAATCGAACTTTGAGAAAAAAGGACATAGTTTTGCTTTGCTGCCGACAAGATTTCTCAAGCATCATGCCTTTTTTAATTAAAAAGAGTTCTACTAATATTCTAGTAGTAGTGGTAGAGAAAAAGAAATAGTTTTACTTGAAATCTTTTATATATATATATATATATATATATATATATATATACATGGAGTAGTAACTTAGATTGCCTCTAGACTAAGTTAAATAGGAGGTGCATCCCACTTATTTAATTCAATGTTATCTCAAAAGCATATGGATACATAAGACAGAGTTAGGTAGAATCCACTTAATGAAATGTAAGTTTCATCCGTATCTATAAGGTATATTAAGAATGCTATATGTATATACCCTATATGCTATCTTGCTAGGCTTAGTAATATTATAATTAATCTCCCTTTACTACGGGCATAAAATCGACGTAATACTACGGGTTGTAACATTAAAGTACTACTGCTAAAATATTAAAAATATTAATAAATCATGGTACCCTATAAAATCAATACATATGTATTATTTTATTAAAACATCCATGTTAAAAAAAGCACATATTTTCTCAACTTCTAATTTTTTCCTAATCTCACATAAAGAGTACAAATTTTCGTATGCTTAATTCTTAAAATGGTAAAAAGATATCCTTCTTTTCTTATGTGAAAAATCATTTCTATCTTTACAACAAAGGAAATCTCATAAACTTTCTCATATTATGTGTATAATTGAAAGTAGTAATATTAATAATTATATAAAATCATAATTATTGTCAAATTGTTTTACAAAGATTTTTCACTCAAAATACCATATCAATATGTATATAATGCTATCACGGTTATTAAACTTACGGGGTCTCATAATAATAATGTCTTAAAACTCCTAATAGACATAATCCCCTCGAACTCATGTGAATTACTACGACTTATCCTAATATTAAAGTACGAGATGTAACATCCTTCCCCCCTTTAGAACATTCGTCCTCGAATGTTAACTCTTAGAGATTTACAAAAAATTTACTCGGGGCTCTTCTATGAACTAAACTAAAACCCAAATTATATCTAAAGTCTCGACTATTCACAACCTTTTGTACTTGAGTATCTCGTATCTTTTTCACCTTTACCTTAATTACCTTTCAATGTCGCATTGTATCTTCTGTCACTTTCATAACCTCCCTTCTACATAAGTAGAAATTACATCTACGCCTTAAGGCTTTATTGTGATACCTGCACCCCTGGTGCATACAAAATCTGGCGAAAAACATCATACTGACTTCTTACGACTCATCTCTATGGCACGATCTGGAAACAAAAGAAGGGAAACATTTCCGAAATGCCCTATAGCCTCTCAATTATAAATGTGGCGCGCAACACATCCATAAGTGAGACTCTACTAGGCACGACTTTGTAAACTCCCTAGGACACGACTCGCTCTAATACCACTTTTATCACGCCCCGAACATGGGGAGGCGTGGCTGGCACCCGGTGCTGCATTGGCCTGAGAGAATCACTCTGTAACTCATTTATTTTCTTTGTGACTATCATGGGCCAACATGGCTAGAAATTGTAATGTACAACTTGTAAGTGGGAAACACTGTATCAATAAACTATCGTTCATAAAACATGAATACATATGGGCCGTTAAGGCCTCTGACATAATGTACAAATTGAACATCTGTCTACAAAACCTCTAAGATTTACTGACATCAAATGCGACAGGGTACCGGCCTACCCAGAAGTCTGTAGTAAAACTCTAACACGATGACCCATAGACTTGGTTGCACTCCGAATGAGGTGGAGTCTTACTGATCCTTTGCTGAATGCCAATCTCGTCTACTATGAGGGCTCATCAAACTGATTATCTATACCTGCAGGCATGAATGCAACGTCCCCAATAAAAGGACGTCAGTACGAATAATGTACTGAGTATGTAAGGCAAAACTGAAACGTAATAATAAGTCAACATTAATTAAAGACACATATGATCAACCTATAAGTCTGGATAGCTCTGTAAATCATGAGATATTTATAATGTCATGCATATGTGTACAAATGTCATGTAATGCATAGGTCTGTACGTATATAACATCATTAAGCCTCTGAGGGCATCCCATCATATATTCTCGGCCACTGTGGGCAAATCATCAACGTATACCAGCTGATCAGGTAGTGGTGCATATATAACGCCATAACCATTCCCATATCCCATATACATATATATACATACACATATACACGTATATAACACCGTTTGAGTCATGTATCAATGCACATGTATAAATGCATGAAATGCTTAAGAAATTCGTTAATAAAATTTTCTCAGAATGCCATAAAAATCAATATGCCTTTCGGATAAACATTATCAAATACGTATTTTCCTGTGACCCATGAACAGAAGATAATAATAATATACATGGGGAATCAAGAATATGGACACCCCTAGTATTCCTATGAATAGAGTAATTTATAGAAACTGTGCATTTGCTCATTTCTTCAGTATAATTTGGACCATGCCAAAAGAAATAAATTATGGCTTTAACATACCTGGAGTAGGGGAAAATTCGTATGATATTCTTGGAAAAGGTTGCACCGCACTCCCTTAGAATCGCAAAATCTCACGTTGCTATTACATAATTCAAAATTATGTTGCTACTACATACATGGACATCACGGTAACACTAATCCAAAAGTGGAATTGGATGATTTCATAAGCATTCTCTTGTGGCTCCTCCTCCATCACGTTTCTAACTGTGATGACCCAAAAGGTCATCTTGTGTAATTTAGCAAAAATTGTGTTCCGAGGCCCTGAAAGCCTCCGTTAATCTCAACTCGATGTGCGTGCACAGCCCGAGCGCGTAGCTGGGAAGTCTTTATGTGGAAAATGTGTTGAACTTTTGAATTTATGATAATTAATGGAATAAAGTTGACTTTGGTCAACATTTTTGGTAAACGGACCCGGACCCGTGATTTGACGATTCCAGATGGTCCGTAGGAAATTATGTGACCTGGGCGTATGCTCGGAATCGAATTCTGAGGTCCCAAGGCCGAGAAATGAATTTTTAAAGAAAATTTATTTCTGAAAATAAGAAAGACTTTTGAAAATGAACTTTGATGTGAAATCTGGGTTACCGAGCCCGTATTATGGTTCCGACGCCTGGAACAGGTTCAATATGTGCTATGTAAGTTATCTGTAAAATTTTGAAAAAACAGACTTGGTTTGACGTGTTTCGGATCAATTGGAGAATTTAGAAGTTTATGAAGTTTGAGAAAATTCTATATATTTTTGAGTTTAATTCATTGTTTTTGATGTCATATTAGTGGTTTAACTACTCGAATAAGTTCGTAGGATGATTTTTTAAGTCATGTGTATATTTGGTTTTGAGCTCCGAGGGCTCGGGTAAGTTTCAGGGGGGTTCCGGGATGTTAGAGTTGAAAAATCAATGTTGGTGCACCAGTTCTGGTGTGCCCGCACCTGCGAGCCCTGGGCCGCAGGTGCGACATATTCTTTGCAGAAGCGGTTCTGTAGGTGCGGCAGTGCCTCTGTAGGTGCGGCCCTTAGTGGCTTAGCCCATTTCCGTAGGTGCGATTGATTTTCCACCCCTGCGAAAGCGCAGGTGCGACCCATGCACCACAGGTGCGAGGGTCGGGCAGTGTTTAAGTTTACATGTTCATCCGATTCTTCTTCATTTTTCTTCACCAAAAAGGGACCAAGGCCGATTTTCTCTAGAGAGTTTCTTCTCAAATCATAGGTAAGTAACCCCTAACTAGTTTCTTTCAATTGCTTAATGATTTCATCAACTTTTATCAAGAATTCTAAGGCTTTAATGGTAGAAAATTGGAGATTTGGGTAGAGTTAGGGCTTTTTGATTTTTTTGGGAATTTGACCTCGTTTTGGGGTCGGATTTCGAAACAAATTGTATATTCGGGTTCGTGGGGGAATGGGTGATCGGGTTTTGGTCCGAACCTCGAGTTTCGACCAAGTGGGCCCGGGGTCGAATTTTGGTATTTTTAGAAGAATGATGGGAAATGCATATTTAGGATTTGGGATTGAATTATTGAGTCATTATTGATATTGTTGAGTCGATCATATCTATATACTATCGTTTCAGAGTTGGATTCGAGAGGGAAAGCAGTGCTAGAGGCTTGATTTAGATTCTTGGAATCGAGGTAAGTGTTTGGCCTAACCCTAGCTTGAGGGAATAGGTGTTGAGTCATATGTTCTACGAGTTATTATCATGTTCAATGTATAGGTGAGGTGACGAGTACCTATACCTTGTTGTCAAGCATGCCCGTGAGACATATCTTATGGTATATGTGTTTTTCTTCGATATCCACTATATTATGAAGTAGCTTCTATTTTGGAGATTATTCAATTGTTGGAAATATTGGGTTTGTGAACATTGTCGATTAGTTGTTCGGTTGAGGATTATTTTGGTTATGTTGTACGTTCAGTAAGATTGGTTATAGCTGAGTCCCTTGCCGGGACGGTGATTTCTGTTATTGTTCCCTTGTCGGGACTGTGATATTTCTATTATTGTTCCCTTGCCGGGATGTTGTAAATTATGGTTTGTATTGTGGTTCTTCCTTGCCAAATTGTTTTTTTGGTTATTGTTGGGTGAGGAAGAGTGTAAAGCATGAAGAGTGATGTCGTTCCATGATTTATATCTAAAAGCACGAAGGTCAATGTTTTACCGATATTGTGATTTTAAAAGCACGAAGGGTGATGTCGTGTCATGATATGAGAGATAATGCATGAAGTATAATGCCGTGCCATGATATTGTGAGGTAAAAGCACGAAGGGTGATGTCGTGCACTTGTTTTGGTGAGAATGAGAGTAAAGCACGGAGGGTGATGTCGTGCACTTGTTTTGGTGAGAATGAGAGTGAAGCACGAAGGGTGATGCCATGCACGTTTTTTGGCAAGAATGAGAGTAAAGCATGAAGGGTTATGACGTGCACTTGTTTGTTCTCTGTTTTTATTCTGATACGAGATGGTTGCCATGTTCTGTTACTCAATAAGCGTTTTCCCCCTTTGTACCCTGGCATGTTCTTCCCGTTTTTGTACTTAACTGTTTACTTCTTGGTGTTATTTCTATTATATATTATTGAATTGCACAGGTTTTTATTATTTGTCGTGTCCTATCCTTGCCACTACTTCGCCGAGGTTAGGCTCGGCACTTACTCAGTACATGGGGTCGGTTGTACTAATGCTACACCTGCACTTCTTTATGTTGTGCAGATTACGGAGCCGGACCCAGTGGACATTGAGCGAGGGTGTAACCTTCAGTCCACGGCGATACCGAGGTAGTCCTGCAGGCGTTCGCAGGCCGTGGCATCACCATATATTTCCTTCCTTCTGTCAGGGGTCTGACAAGAGACCTTACTATTCCGGTCATTTCAGTGGTGCCTCATCTGGAGGCAGATATTCCTTTGGCAGAGGTCATCCTCCTAGGACATTCCAGTCGCCATTTCAGGTATCCCGCAGTGCACCATCAGCTCCTATCAGTGCACCGCCGCTTTAGAGCTTCCAGGATGGTTATTCTGGTCGACAGGGATAGTTTCAGGGCCAGCTGTCTCAGCAACATAGGGCTTGCTACTCTTGTGGTGACCTAGGGCACATTGCTAGATATTTCCCCCAAGCTTCTGGTAGTTCTCAGCATCAGGGTTCTCGTGTTATGATTCCCGCACCAGGTGCACCCCCACCCCCTCAGCCAGCTAGGGGTAGAGGTCGAGGTGCCAGAGGTAGAGGTCAGAATAATAAAGGTGGAGGACAGGCCATGAGAGGTAGAGGTCAGCCCGCAGTAGGTCGACCCAGAGAGGTTCAGATCGGAGGGGCCCCGCCCCGGTGCTATGCCATTCCTGCCAGGCCGGAGGCTGAGGCCTCTGATGCAGTTATTACAGGTATGGTTTCAATTTGCAGCAGAGATGCTTCAGTTTTATTTAATCCGGGATCTACTTTCTCCTATGTGTCTTCATATTTTTCCCCTTATTTGAGTATGCCCCGTGATTCCTTGAGTACTGTTGTGCATGTGTCTACACCGGTGGGTGATTCTATAGTGGCAGATCGAGTCTACTATGCTTGCTTAGTAGTCATTGGTGGTCTGGAGACTCAGGTTGATCTTTTTCTTCTTGATATGGTTGACTTCGATGTTATATTGGGGATAGATTGGTTATCCCCCTATTATGCTATTCTGGACTGTCATGCCAAGACAGTGACCTTGGCCTTGCCAAGGGTGCCTCGTTTGGAGTGGAGGGGGACTCCTAGTCATTCTTCTAGTAGACTCATTTCTTATATGAAGGCTCGGCGCATGGTCGAGAAGGGTTGTTTGGCCTATCTGGACTATGTTCGTGATTCTAGCATTGAGGTTCCTTCCCTGGAGTCTGTGCCGGTGGTTCGTGAGTTTCCAGAGGTATTCCCTGCTGACCTACCGGGTATGCCACCCGACAGGGATATTGATTTTTGTATTGAGTTAGCTCAGGGCGCCCAACCTATTTCTACTCCGCCGTATTGTAAGGCCCCACTAGAGTTGAAGGAGTTGAAAGATCAGTTGCGGGATTTATTGGATAAAGGCTTCATTAGGCCTAGTGTTTCTCCTTAGGGTGCTCGTATTGTTTGTCAAGAAGAAAGATGGCTCGATGAGGATGTGTATTGACTAACGGCAGCTGAATAAGGTTACTATTAAGAACAAGTATCCTTTGCTGAGGATTGATGATTTATTCGACCAACTTCAGGGTGCTTCAGTGTTTTCCAAGATTGACTTGAGATCTGGTTACTATCAGCTGAGGATTAGGGCGTCTGACGTCCCTAAGACAGCCTTTCGCACTCGTTGTGGGAATTATGAGTTCTTAGTGATGTCATTTGGGCTGACCAATGCCCCCGCTGCGTTCATGGAGTTGATGCACCAAGTGTTCAGGCCTTATTTGGACTCTTTTGTGATTGTTTTCATTGATGATATTTTGATTTAATCTCGCAGCCGAGAGGAGCATGAGCAGCACCTTAGAGTTGTCCTCCAGACTTTGAGGGATAGTCAGTTGTATGCAAAATTTTCCAAGTGTGAGTTCTGGTTGAGTTCAGTTGCATTTCTAGGCCATGTGGTATCTTCAGAGGGTGTTCGGGTGGATCCCCAGAAGATTTCAGCAGTCAGGGATTGGCCTAGACCCACCTCAGCTACAGAGATCCGGAGTTTCTTGGGCTTAGCAGGTTATTATCGCCAGTTTGTGGAGGGCTTTTCATCCATTGCAGCCTCGATGACCAGGTTGACTCAGAAGAGTGCTCAGTTCAGGTGGTTTGATGAGTGTGAGGCGAGATTTCAGAAGCTCAAGACAGCCTTGACCACGACACCAGTGTTAGTTTTTCCAACATGTTCAGGATTGTATACCGTGTATTCTGATGCTTCACGGGTTGGGCTTCGTGCAGTGTTGATGCAGGATGGCAAGGTTATAGCCTATGCTTCTCGCCAGTTGAACGTTCATGAGAAGATATACCCAGTTCATGACTTGGAGTTAGCAGCTATTGTGCATGCATTGAAGATTTGGAGGCATTATTTGTATGGTGTGCCATGTGAGGTGTTCACGGACCATAAGAGCTTACAATATATGTTCAAACAGGAGGAGTTGAACATGAGGCAGAGGAGATAGTTAGAGTTGCTGAAGGATTATGATATTACCATTCTTTATCATCCGGGGAAGGCCAATGTGGTGGCCGATGCTTTGAGCCGGAAGTCAGCCAGTATGGTTAGTCTTGTCTATTTGTCAGTCGGAAAGCGACCTCTTGCTTTGAATGTTCAGGCTTTAGCCAATCGATTTGTGAGATGGAGGTTTCTGAGACTAGTAGTGTTTTGGCCCATACCGTGGCCCGTTCTTCATTGTATGACCGTATTCGGGCCAGGCAGTATGATGATCACCATTTATGTGTTCTTAGAGATAGAGTCAGGCACGGAGATGCCAAGCAGGTTACAGTTAATGTTGGGGGTGTTTTGAGGATGCAGGGTCGGATTTGTGTACCTGATGTGGATGGTATTCGTGAGTTGATACTTCAGGAGGCCCATAGTTCCTGATATTCTATTCATCCGGGCACCGCAAAGATATACCAGGACTTGCGGCAGTACTATTGGTGGCGGAGGATGAAGAAGGATATTGTAGCTTATGTAGCTCGGTGCTTGAACTATCAGCAGGTTAAGTACGAGTTGAGCAAGGGCCTCCCCCGACCTAAGAAGTGGCGGCAACTACCTGAGCAAGGGTGGTACATACAGTCAAGATCTTAGCCAAGGTCTCCTGAAGACCCAGAATAACAATAGGCACTGCCGGTGCTTGAGCCGATCCCGCTAGAGTATCTGCGGCGGGAATCTGATCCTGCATAGTAGGGGGATCAACTGGTACTTCCCTGGCTGCCGCACGGGCTGGCCCCTACCTCTACCATGACCTCGACCGCAGCCTCAACCTCTCGCTGGTCTAGCTGGTGGCTGATCGCCCTGATTGGTAGCGCGAGTCCTCACCATCTGTGAGAGAATGAAACAAAAGAAGTTTAGATTTCCTGAGTTAACAAAATGGCACGACAGAATTCAAGAAAAATGAGATTGTTCCTAAGGGTTCCGTAGCCTCTAGAACATAAGTACAGACGTCTCTGTACCGATCCAGAAGACACTACTAAACCTGCTCATGACCGTTGAGTCCTATGTAACCTAGGCTCTGATACCAACTTGTCACGACCCCAAATCCTAAACCGGCCGTGATGGCGCTTATCGTGGAACTAGGCTAGCCAACAATCACATATTTACAGTTTCTTTCCAAAATCCCAACTCATTTTCAACATTTCATAAACGTATATAAAATTACTGAATCCATTAAGCAAAACAAACAGTTAAATAGTCTAAAATCATCCCCAAGATCCGGGGTCAACATGTCATGAGCATCTAAGGAATATACCAAAAAGTCTACTATTATAATAAAAAACCTCGGAACGAAGATATAGGTGCAAAATAATAAAGGGAAAACAGAGATGCTGCGGACAGTGAACAACTACCTCTATGTCCCGACTCTAGCTCCGTACGGAAATAGCTGACTAACGCTCGGTATCAACACATTTACTGCACACATGGGTGTAGGTAGTAATGTGAGTATGCCAACTCAATAGTAATGGAAATAAATCAAGTCTAATCAGTAAGAAACACATAAAAATCAAATCATCAGTTCACAATAAGCATAGCCTTTTATTCCAACAGTATATACATATATATATGAAATCAACATGCCTTAAAAGCCAACTTCAGTAAAAATCCTTTGAAAAATGTGTTTTCCAACAATTTCAGTAATAAAAATACCTGAAGAATTTAGTGCAAAATTAAATAAGTCATAAGTAGCCCCTCGGGCCAAAACATGAATCATGAATCGCCCCTCAGGCAAAACATCACTCAGCATACCTCACAGTCAGTCAGTATTAGCCCCTCGGGCAACCTCACTATTACTCATGCCTCCCAATCACTCGTCACTCGACACTCGCACTCAGTAGGTACATGCGCTCACTGGTGGTGTGTACAGACTCCGGAGGGTCTCCTTCAGCTCAAGCGCTACAACAAGCCAAATCATGGCATCAATCACTCTGGCACTCAGCCTATCAATAACATGCTGCGGCGTGCAGCCCGATCCCATATCATATCCTCACAAATCAGGCCCTCGGCCTCACTCAGTCAGAAACCTCTCAAAAAGCCACTCGGGCTATTAGTAAAACGGGGTACTCGACCCTAAAACATCATTTTATGTCTCTAAATAGTGTAAATAAGATTGAGTTTTGAAATCAGTTAAACATAATATGACTGAGTGTAAATCATAAGTCAATACAGTGAGGAATAGCAGTAAAAGCCCCCAAGGGGTCCAAAGACTTGGCACGAGGCCCAAATATGACATTCAACCCAAAACAATGTAATAATCATCAAAACATAAAATATCATATGGTTTGTAATCAAATATGCAACTTATTAGTTGCTACGGGACGAACCAAGTCACAATCCTCCAACAATGTACACCACACACTCGTCATCTAGTATGTGCGCCACTCCAAAACAGTGATACAATGTGAAATTCGGGGTTTCGTACCCTCAGGACAAGATTTACAATCATTCTTACCTCAACCCGGACAAAACTCTAGCCCGTGATGCTCTTGCCCCTTGATTCGGCCTCCAAATGTTCCGAATCTATACAAAATCAATATATTATCATCAATAACGCTAAAGGAATGAATCTCATATGAAAATTATCAAATTAGATCACAAATCCCGAATCGGTCAAACCCGGCCCCCAGGCCCACGTCTCGAAATCCGGAAAAATTCACAAAATTAGGAAACCCATTCACTCACGAGTCCAACCATACTAGTTTAATTCTAATCCGACTCTAATTCGATATTCAAATCCCAAAATTCATTTTATGAATTTTTTACAAATTTTCCCCAAATTTCTACCTCAAAGTACTAATCAAATGATGAAATCATTGATATATTCATGTATATTAACCAAATCCGAGTTAGAATCACTTACCCTGATGAATTTGTTGAAAACCCCTCAAAAGATCACCTCAAACCGAGCTCCCTAGGTCCAAAATATTAAATAATGCCCTAAATCCCATTTATATAGTGCATTTTCTGATCTCCAAAGCGCTGACAGCGGAATTCCGGGTGCTGCAGCGGAACCAACCTCCGCATACGCGAAAAATTAGAGCTGTCGCGCTTCTAGAGGCTGCAGTATTTTGGTCATAATTTTCTCTAAAGATATCCAAATTATGATTGCTTTAGCTTTCTGGAAACTAGACACAAAGGGCTACAACTTTTGTTTTTGAATCATCTCAAAATTCCTTCCATATCAAACGATATAGGCTCTCGAAGTCAGACCAGCGAACCTGCGGATTCTTCCCTGGAGTGCCGCAGCGTCCAAAATCCGCCCTCAGCGCCCAGTTCCGTCCCCAGCGGAAATTCCTCCACCCTCAGCAGAAAATTAAGCCCAGAACCATGCCTGAGTTCCGGTAATGCCCGGACCCGCTCAAAACTCACACGAAACATACCCGAGGCCCTTGGGACCTCAACTAAACATGCCAACACATCCCATAACCTCATTCAAACTTAGTCGAGCCTTCGAAACACCAAAAAAATGCAAAAACACCAAAACCACATCAAATTCAAGCCTATGAACTTTGAAATTTCTAAATTTCACCAAAGATGCCGATACCATCCAAAACACATCCGATTGACCTGAACATTTGTACACATATCCAAAATGACATTACGAACCTGCTCCAACTCCCGGAATTCCATTCCGAACCCGATAGTCTATTTTCCCTTGCCGACCGAAAATCGCCAAAAACTAACTTTCGCCAATTCAAGCCTAATTCTACACCTGACATCAAAATTCATTCCGAACACACTTGTAAGTCCCAAATCACCTAACAAAGCTGTCCGAGCCATAAAATCCACATTCCAAGGTCGTTTACCAATAAGTCAACTCCGAGTTGACTTTTCTAACTATTAAACCAATTTAAGAGACTAAGTGTCAGTTCTCACCACGACCACTCCGAACCCGAACCAACCGAGCCAACACAACATAAATAGGCTAAGAAACATATAAAGTAGAAACGGGAGAAATAGGGCTAATCTCACAGAACGATCGGCCGGGCCGTTACATGAATTATCTAGAGTTAGATCCCAAACAATTATCATGCACCTATCCTATCAAAACACTATCTTCTCCCATTAATAACCTTCTTTGCTTATTCCTTATTTTGATTGTCATTAGTCAATAGCTTTAGATTCTTATTAAAATTTAGTTAAACATCTTATAAATCGAAACTGTTGATCATCTTGGATAGCAATCAAGCTAAAAACTACGAGAGTACTATTTAAATCCAATCCATTTGGATACCATATTATACTATAGTATATGTTATTAGCAAGCATAATTTAAGTGTGTGTTTTGTGCTCGTCTGTTAGTCATGATACTTACAAAGTACATGGGGTTGGTTTTGCGCATATTACATTCTGCACTTAATTGTGCAGATTCAAGAGTTGGACCCAGTCGAGCTTTATGAGCTAAGCTGTTTTGATGTGTTGAGGAGACCCATGCAGTCCATGGCATCTCTTCCTATTTTCCTTTACTATTGTAGTTGTTTCAGACAGTATTTCTGTCTTTTAGACTTGTATTCATATTATAGAGCTCATGACTCAGTATTACCAGTTTTGGAAGTTGTATTATGATTTGACATCATCTATAGTTATTTATCCTTCAAACTTATTTATTCGGTAATTTATTTTGATGTTTCTTTGTTATTTATGTTTGGCTTGCCTAGTAAGTGGTTTAGGCGCCATCACGACTGGTGGTAGATTTAGGTTGTGACAACAAAAATTCATAATGATTTCCCAACCACAAATAAAAATTTCTTTTTATAACCAATCAATATTGCAAGTAATTTTTTTTAAATATTACTCAAGAACACCCCCCCTCTTTTGTCATAAGCAAATTAGTTAGGATTTAGTCAAAAATAAGAATTATAATTTTTTTACTTTTTATTTTTATTTTTTACTAATTCAGATCTTTATCTGAGGACTGGAAAACGTGGGTTTGTTTGAAAAATACCCGAGCCTTTGCTCTAATACAAACTTATATGATCCGAGATAACTAAAATAGCGAAATATAAAAATAACAATAATGGAAGCAAAAGTAATGATATGTTCCATTAAGATAGTTGAAACTACTCCGAGTAATGATATAGAGAAGAAATCTAGAACCCTGAATGAACGTCTCAAGAAACAATCAAAACTATTTGATCGCCTCGCATAAACGACAAAGTAGAAATCCTAGATAAAAGAAAAGAGAAGAAGATTACCCTCAAGAACCCAATTCCTGAAAACAGGTAATCCAAAGTCGAACTCAAACCAAGAGTCCCAAACATCTCTCGAGAGTTTTTTTACATCAAATATGCCAAGTGAATAACGAAATAACCCTAGGTTATTTAAATACCCAATGGGTAAAATAGGAAAAAGTTTCAAAAATAATTTTCCAAAGTGACTCGTCAATCCCAACCTTGTTCTCAACCATAACCCAACCATATCGCATAGATGAACTGTGTCGAATTCCAGAAACTTATTTTATTTACGTCTTCAGGCACTTCTTGCACCGCGGCTAACGGTTGGTAGAACCGTGTCACACAATTTGTCTTGGGATGTTGATAATTCAATTCTCAAGCCTCCAAACATGGTATTATTTGCATGGATCCTCAAAATGACTCTCCAAACACCTTCTAGTAAATTGTTGAAGATCATGCAAATCCTTAGCGCGTTCCTTGGACGTTCTTGGGCATGAAGTGAGTCAACGGTCCACTAAATAATGCAAGGTCACCCTCTATATTCTCCGCCCCTCCTAGGCTATCTAGGATCGTATCAATATGTCATGTGACATTACTTTCTGTTTAAAGGACTTTTGTCTCATCGTGTCACTAGTCTTCTATTTGGAATGATTTATGTAGCATTGCATCACTACCTCCTGAGATTGGTGCTTTGATTAGTTTGAGACAGCTTCATGTTGCACATAACATGCAGTCTTGAGGTTGTGAAAGTTAACAACAACATGTAATATGAAGTGCTTGGAATTTTGATTTTTCACAAGTTTACGTATCATAATTTCTAGTTTTAAGCAATTGTTTCCAAATCCTTGTTCTCTTGACCAGGTGATAACCTTTTCAGCGTGCGTGGATGTTAGAGAATCAGTTTTATGTTCTTAATCTCTTATTTTCTCTTGTAATGATAAGAGCCTACATTCTAGGTTTGTTAGCTTAAACTTCCAGTTGCAGGATACTATTGGGTCCAAATGCACACGAAAGTGTACAAGGTCAACAAGTAATAAAGTGATAAGAAAGTATCGTTTCCATGATAACTAATGATTAACTATCGACTAAACTAAACTAGTTATGAACTATTTGTTCAAGCGATTTTTCGAAGATGATTAAGATGATTGTGATTTTACTTAACAAAAATTACTACGAAAATTATCAAGTAATAAAGGAGAACAAAGAATTCAAATAGAACAAACGAACAACTTAGGAGCAAATTTAGTGAGATGTGGATATTCCGGGGTTATGGGATTAATGTCTATCTTGTGGAGTTTTTTCGGTTGATTTAATTACTTGATCTATTTGATTTGTTGATTAACAAGGTTTATTTTGCTCGTAAGGTTATTTCGATGCCTCGCTCGCCAATTCAAGTCAACCTATTACTATACGTCTATCAAATCAAAATCAACTAGAACACATGTTTAATTTCTACAATAATAATCAAGTAGGGCAATTAACATATGTCTATCCTAATCGCGAATCATTTCTTTAATGCCTAGATTCAGGAACTTACTCTATTCAATCCTATATGTAATATATATATCCCACTTTCGAGTTCAATTATAAATTCACAGATAGTATTTTATTGTTAGCTACATAGTAAATAATTAAGAACATGAAATAAATAAACAAATTAATATGATATAATCAAGCAATCTCAATAGCCGTTGAACATAAATAATCAAAGACTACCCATAACCTAGAGAAAAGAGAGGTTTTAGCCACTTATAGTCATGCGAACTATCCCAAAAGTGTTTAGAATCATACAACTACAAATATTAGAGAAGGGGATGAAAAATGCGATGATTCGTGCTCCAAACGTATTTCGTAGACCTTCTTGCATCCAATATATGTCCAACCTTGTCCAAAATGAGTTTACGGGGTATTTATAGCTTAGGGTCGAAGTGCTCAAGTCCAAAACTAGTAAGGAGACAAATGTTTCTAGCATGAATTAAAGCTCAGATATTCTAACACATAGAGTACAGTGAAGATATCCAGAGAAGATAGCTACACAGTTCTATGGAATAGACTAAATCACTATTCACAAGGTGCACGCCCACACTCCGTCACCTAGTATGCGCATCACCTCAACATCAATCACGTAACATGCAATGCGGGGTTTCATACCCTCAGAACCAAAACTAAAGTGTTATTGCCTTAAACAAGCCAAATCCAATGCGGGAAAGCGAAACGATGCTCCAAAAATGCCATCCCCCGCGCACCGATCTCCGAACGGCTTGAAACTAACCAAATGCAACTCAAATACATCAAATAAAGTCCAAGGAAACAATTACAATTGATAGAGGTCGAATCTTTACTCAAAAGCCCAAAATCAACAAAAAATAAAACCTGGACCTACACATCGGAACCAAAAAATTCACAAAATCTGACAATCCATTCAATTACGAGTCTAACCATACTAGTTTTACCCAAATCTTACTCCGAATCGATGTTCAAAACTCAAAAACTCACTCTGTGAAACTTTTGGCTTTAACCCCCAATTTTCTCTTTAAAATCCATAATCCAATTACCAATGACGAAGGTAAAATCATGAAATTTAGTAACAAGTGAGTCAAGAATGCTTACCCCAAGTCACATGGTGAAAGTTTCTTCAAAAATCGTCGCAATCCGAGGTCTATAGCTCCAAATATGAATAAAACGACGAAACCCTAAATTTAAAAGCTTCTGCCCAGCCATTTTTGCTTTTGCGGATACATGACCGCTTCTGCAGTGTCGCTTCTATGACATGAGCTCCTCTTCTGCGGACTCCACTAGCCAGCTGACCCCTCGCATCTGCGAATCTCAATCCGCTTCTGTGCAACCGCAGGTGCGAAGCAAAACACGCTTCTGCGCCCAAGACCATCGCTTCTCCGGGGCCGCAGATGCGCCCTAGTTTTTGCTTCTGTGATCTTCTTTGCCCAGGTATCACCTCGCTTATGCGAAGAAGACCCAGCATCTGTGATGTCGCTTCTGGGACCAATTGTCCGCAGATGTGGCAACACTAGAACCAACAACCTTAGCCAAATGCAACATGCGACAAAATGGTCTGAACCTCGTCTGAAACTCATCTGAGCCACTCACGACCCCGTCTGAATATACCCACAAGTCCTATACATAAAATGTACTTACTCGAGGCCTCAAATCACACATAACAACATCAAAACGCCGAATCGCACCCCAAATCGAGCTTAATAAACTCTTGAACTTTCAACTTCCAAAACTCGTGCCGAAACATATTAAATCAATTTGGAATGAACTCAAATTTTGCACACAAGTACCAAATGACATAATTAAGCTATTCAAAATCCCGAAACCAAAATCCGAATCCGATATCATCAAAGTTGACTCCCGGCCAAACTTATGAACATTCCAAGCCTTCAAATTTCCAACCTTTGTCATTTAGCGTCGAATCTTTCTAGAAATATCCAAATGCAAATTTGGGCATACGCCCAAGTTCAAAATCACCATCCGGACCTAGCGGATCCCTCAAAACTTCATTCCGAGGTCAAATTCACAAAAGTCAAACTTGGTCAACTCTTCCAACTTAAAGCTTCAACAATGAAATTCATTCTTCCAAATGACTTCCGAATAACCTGAAAACCAAAACCGATGATCCACAAAAGTCATAATACATCATACGGAGCTACTCATGCCCTCAAACTACCGAGAAAAGTGAAAATGCTCAAAACGACTGGTCGGGTCGTTACATCCCCCTCTACTTGAACATACGTTCGTCCTCGAACGTGCCGAGAGTTGTTCCAAAGTCATCAAAGAGCCGTGTAACCTTACCATGAACATACCCGGGGGTGATCCCATGTCACCCTATTCCATATAGGCCTGACAACACAACACACTGAAGATCATTACTTCACCTTAGCCCGTAAACGCAATAATCCAAATTTCCAACATTCGAAATTTCCTATAAGACCCGAACCTCGCATCTATGCACTGTATAAGTGAACAAGCTGTATTAAGCCATAATTATAACCCAAATGCTCATAGCAATAATTCCGACCACAATAACTACTCGAAGAAAACCCGGTACCGTTAGTAACCCTCATATCAAACAAAACCTCATTCTAAAACCTTCATACACTGCCAATGATGAAAAAAGCACGCAGAAACTCATACCCACTTATAAGATCAACAAGTCATGGAGCTCCCTCTCCTTCGACAAGAACTATAGCTAGATTGTAAGGCGATCAGTCATTAGCCTCCCAAATATACCATAAGCAAATCCGATTGCACCCATTCTAGGTCTAATGGTCTCATCTCATCAATAACAACCACTCTAGTGATTTGAAACATCAATACAACCTAAAGCCACAGCCCGTGCAATCCATGAACCAATACGCAACAATTCTATGTACTCAATCATGGAAAATGACTTAAACGAGAGAACCATCCCGCAAGTTCAACAAGTATCACCACAACCACAAAGCTACAAATCCATGTTACATAGTAGAACCAAGACACACGAATATAACCCAAAGGATCATATTCCAACTTAACTTCGATGCAATGCGTGACCCCATCCAAACACTGGTCCACATGAAATACCTCAAGCCACAATGCTCAAAATCAATAACCACGCGCATTCGACATTAAGTACCCAAGGTGCATGATCATAATCACAAAGAAGAAAATAAAAAAAATACCACAGTATGAAAATAACATAACCAATGTGCAGTCAATCATTCGACACCCTAATACCATCTCGCTCAAATTCTACCATACGGCACAAATAGAACCCCACCATATGCGCACTTAACCAACAAATAACAATCCCCTTGTGGCATAGAAGGGTAACTCATAGAAGATATCAGAACACAAATAAGCTCATCTCTAACCGAATGGCATATCCCTCCACAATAGTAGTACGTGGTCAACTAATCTGACCCGGTGCAGAATACACATCCTTAATTGGCCTACCAATGGACCCAAATCACTCTAGTCACCTACAAATAGATACATAACGCTTCGAAAGTTCACGATGGCTGAACCATAACACATATTATCATCTGGATAGCTTTGGTCACATCTTCACATTCCAAAACCACGAAACAACCTGTTTCTGAGAACTCATAATCTCTAAGTCCATAAAACACATGAATCACCACATTTGATCCCAATTCAACAGCCAGATTGTCTAACATATCTCTCACACATAATCATCCCACAAGGAGTACTTCTATAATTCTTCCGTGCCACATGGAAAAATTTGAATATCAATCGTTGATCAACCAGGCCAGCACCACAGCACCAATGAAGCATCCGAAGTCAAAACACAGTGCACCTTCTGAAATGTACGCTCTCCTCAGGCAATACCAAGTAGTGATAGCATTCACCTAGTCAGGAGATGAACCAAATCAAAAGGATCCAACTAACATCGAAAACAAGGAGAAGCAACAATCAGATTGGCAGCAAGTAGGAGGCAGAGGAAATAAAAATAGGAATTACAAGGCCGAAATTAATTAGAAGAGGGGGATGGACCTCAGAACTCAACAACTCAATATTGTGAATACATTTGAAGCTCTCAAGGAGTCAAAATGAACAAAGGAGATACAACAAGAAGAAACACAAACTAGCATTACTCACCCTGGAGGAGAGCTGGTTGCAACAGGTCTTGGACGAGAGTAAGGTTGAGGGGCTACCCCTTACTCATGGATAAAATTGGATTTTGGAAAGCCGGAGGCTCGAAAAAATTAAGTAGATAAAGATGCATTTGTTTCTACATAATGCAAAAGTTGGTTTGTTTGGGCTTCTGAAAACAAAGATTAAGAGGCACAATGCACAAGCAACCTCTTTTAGTCTTTGCACTGGATGGTAATTTGTACGAACTTGTTTGAGCACTTAGGAGGAAGAATTTGCCTATTGTGTAACCTTCATATAGTTTATATCAACATAATGAGAGTTTCAGCACAATTGATTCAATGTGAGGTCAAACATAGAGGAACAAGGCACGACCTTTGTATGACCATAGTTTATCGGTTTAATGGTCAAGCACTTAGAAGAAAATTATGGAAGGAGAAAGAGGACATCAGTAAGCAAATGAGCATGGGCTATAATGAGAGATTTCAACTGTGCACTTAGCACATGGGGAAGATTGGAAGACTAGTTACCACGAGTGCGATAAGGGAATTTAGAGACTGTAGACATATGTGACTTACAAGAGCTAAAATCTCCCCGTACTTTATTTTACTTGGGACAATAAGCAAATGCGATAGGATAGAGTCTATAGTGGAATGGACAATGTTCTGATAAACAAAGAATAGATAACCGTATTTTCCAACATCAGAGGTACATTTCATGAATGAAGGCTTATATGATCACTGTCCAGCCACCATACAATGGAAGAATGGGAACCAACAACCACCAAGACAGTTTAAATACCTTAATATATGGAGTTTAGCACTTGATTTTAAGCATAAAGTAAGAAAAAATTCAAAAATTCAGAGGATGGGCACAAAGATGTACCAACTAGTTGGTAAGGTGAACAACTTAAAAAGATTATTGTAAGAACTTAATAGAGAAATATTCAGTGAGGTTGAAGTAAAAGAAAAAATATCAATAAAACAACTATAGGACTATCAAAGTAGACTATAAAGGGATTCTATGAACATGGACCTAATGTAGGAGGAAACTAGATTGTCTCATGAATGAGGAAAGTAGATTGTCTCATGAATGCAACAATTGGAATAAGCAAATAAATCAATTTGTAAAATAGAAAGTAAAGCAGTATGAATTAACGAAGGGGACCCGAATAAAATATGCTTCCACACCTATATGAAGAGAAGAAGAAAAAACACTAGAGTCTTTGCAATAAAAGATATATTTGAAAACACTAAAATTGAAGTTGAGGACATAGCTAAAACATTTGTAGATTACTACAAATAACTGCTAGGGGAAAGTACAAGAGACTGAATGCGTGTGAACACCAGATTGGTAAGAGAAGGGGCAACAATAACTGAAGAACACATGGAAATATTGGAAGCAAAGATCATATAAAAGAAAGTAAAACAAGCAATTTGGCAATCCAAGGAGATATAACCCCAAGGCCTGATGGACATGGAAGCCAATTTTTTAAATATAGTTGGGAGATTGTGGAAGGATTTGACTGTAGCAATAATGAAATTCCTTACAAATGGTAAAATGCTGAGAATCCTCAATAACATTGTTATCACCCTTATCCCCCAAAACACTCATGTAAAATTAGTAACATATTACAAATCAATAGCATGTTGCAACATAGTATATAAGATGATATCATAGGTTCTTAGAAATAAACTCAAACAGGTACTATCAAATACCATTTCCAGCACTCAGGGTGCATTTGTACCTAACAGAAGTATTGTACAAAATATACTCATTTGTCAAGTACCTGGTCAAACTTTATAACAGGAAGAGATCTGCAAATAGCCGCTTGATTTAAATATACCTCAAGAAAGCATCTGACACTGTAGAAAGGGAGTTTGTGAAAGAAATTCTATATGCTCTCAATTTCCCAATGAAATTCCTAAGTTGGATTATGACATGCATTACTACAACATATTATACAATTGCTTTGAATTTTGGAACATATGGAAGCATTACTAGAAGGGGTGGTCGGGGACCAGGTCCCCTCTGCGATTTTGAATATGCACGGAATACTTCACTAGCATAATGCAGCCATATATAGCTGAGCAGGAGGGTTCTCATTCCACACAAGATGTAAAGGGTTGAAGTTTAAACACCTTTGATTTGAAAATGATGTTTTACTATTTAGCACTAGGGAATTACATCCAAGACTACTTACGCTCATAGGCTTGTAGACTTTCTCAGTGTCACGACCCAACTCCCACTGGAGCCGCAACAGGGCCTCAAACTACTTTCTAGGCAAGCAAATAATTTCATAATAACAATAAACTTAATAAATAGATATTGAGAAATCCCATCAGTGGAAATAACATGGAATAATCGAGAAAAACAACTATAGTACTTCTATAATCATCCCAATGATCTGGTGTCAATGAGTACATGAGCACTACTGTATATCAAAATACAACGCCAAATGCTCAATACAATTGTTTGTACAACAGTACAGTAATAAAAATAAGTAAAAGAAAACTTAAGGTCTGCGGATGACATATAAGCTACCTTGTCGTATCCCAAAAGCTGGTACCAACACTTTAGCGATCACCGTGTCCGGAAGTGCCTAAATCTGCACACGAAGTGTAGAGTATAGTATGAGTACCACTGATCCCATCTACTCAATAAATAACAAACCTAACCTTGGGCTGAAAGAAGTGACGAGCTCAAAAGAAATAGTCAGTGACCAACATCAATAATCACTAACAACTCTGAGGGAAACAGTAAAAATAAATAACTCAATGATGTTAGGTTCAACTCACGCACAATTTACAGGAATATATACATGATATCCAAACATAACAGGCAAATCCCAACACAGATAAGACATATCCTTTACCAGCTAGCATGAGGAAAGTACATCTCTAAGCCTACATGTCAAATATACATGACAAGTCCAAATCACCATGGTGAAACCATCAAGAATAACCACACTCAAAATGCTCACGGTGCCTGGCACAATGACCCTTACCATCACACATAACTATGCTCAGCACCGTACGGGTGCTTGGCATAAATGCCCCTCACCAAAGCACATATATATCATAATGCATGCCCTCACTGTAATATCAGACTCTTGAGGGGAGGATCATGGCACAAGCGCTAATCAATAGCATATAACCCATAACACATGTCACCCATAATCAGTACTAGTTAGCCTAAAATGGGCCTGGCTCACTCGTCACCTTAAAATCAATACCACATCGGCTCTATGACCCAACTCAATCATCAACCGCTCAAGTCTCAATTAACCACATCTCGTAGTACTCAATTCAACAGTGTTATACATATGAGGCATCAACATGTGTGAAATAAAAATAAGAAAACACTGAGACGGAGATATCATACACGAATATAGCATCATGATTGAGAGTATGTGCACATTTAAGGAAAATAGCTCAAAACAACAAGAAGCATATAGCCTAGACATGCATCCTAACATGAATGAGATATCAAATAATCATACAAATCTAGAAAACGCGAGTGTAATGAGGCATGATAGCAAAACTAGTCTCATGATAGACTAAAATCCACTCGGATCACGAATACCCCGTGCACGTACACGCGCTCGTCACCTAGCATGTGTGTCACCCCTAAAACATCTCAATTATACAGTTCTTAGGTTATTTACCCTCAATACCAAGTTTAGATATGTTACTTACCTCAAAATGCATGAATAAATACTCCAAAATCCCTTTCCAGGAAAATCGTCCACCGAACGACTCGAATGAGACATCATAATGGCGAACAATCTACCAGATATAAATTCGAGCCAATTGCTCTGAAGAATAGGTAATCATGACCAGAATGAAGTATGTGGACTTGGTTAGTCTTTCCACAATGACCCACACTACATGTAATCTTCTCAAGGTTTGTAGAAGTCCAACTACAAAATCCATAGTGACACACTCCCACTTCCACTCCGGAATATCAAGCCTCTGAAGAAAACCAGCGGGTCTTTGATGCTCATACTTCACCTACTAACAGTTCAAACACTGAGCAACATACTCAAAAATATTCTTCTTCATCCTCCACCAAAAAAAATGTTTCCTCAAGTCATGATACATCTTTGCAGTCCCTGGATGATTGTATTACCGCGAATTATGGGCTTCCTCAAAAATCAAATCTTGCAACCCATCCATATTTGGAACACAGATCCGGGCATGTAGCCTCAATACCCCCATCATTGCCAATAGTAGCCTCCTTAGCACCATCGTGTTGCAATGTGTCCTTTAGGACAAGCATAGGGAGATCATCATACTGACGCGCCTTGATGCGCTCAAACAAAAAAGACCATGAAACCATGCAAGCAAGAACTCGACTAGGCTCCGAAATATCCAATCTCACAAAGAGATTGGCCAAAGCCTGAACATCCAATGCTAACGGACTCTCCCCAATTGGATATAAGCAAGACTCCCCATGCTCTCAGCCTTCCTACTCAAAGCATCGGCCACCACGTTGGCCTTTCCTGGATGACAAAGAGTGGCGATATTATAGTCCTTTAATAGCTCTATCCATATCTGTTACCTCAAGTTCAAATCCTTTTGCTTGAATAAGTAATGGAGTCTCTTGTGATCCGTGAACACCTCACAAGACACGTTGTAAAGGTAATGCCTCCAAATCTTCAATGCATGAACAATGACTTCCAACTCCAAATCATGTACAAGTTAATTCTTCTCATGCGGACGGAAAGCATAGCCAATAACCCTATCCTCCTACATCAACACACATCCAATTCTAATCCGTAAATCATCACTATAGACTATGTAAGAACCCGATCCCGAAGGCAAAATCAGAACTAGAGTTGCAGTCAAGGCAGTCTTGAGCTTCTCAAAGCTCTCCTTACACTCATCAAACCACCTGAATAAGGTGCCCTTCTGTGTTGATCTAGTCAATTGTAACAACTCAATCTGTCGTTTTGAGTTGTAGTGTTCTGCTCAGTGGTTTGAGACTTTTATAGATTCATATGATATAATATTACTTGCGTGTATGGTTGGTTTTAGTTTTCGAGTACTTCGCGATTGATTTCCTTTAAAACTTCAAAACATCATATCTCCCACATTTTAAGGCCAAATTGGGTGATTCAAAATGCTATCTTGGGTGTATTCTCGCAAGGATTATGTTGGCCTTATCAAATATGAGTTTTAGGGTCAATTAGGATCTGATTCGAGATATAACAACTACTGCATTTTTTTTTACTTATTCAGGAATTTACTCACTTTTTCTCTCATGGTTTTGGAGCTCGGATTTGGGCGATTTTGAAAATGATTTTCACCACATGGATTGGGGCAAGTGTTTTCTACTCGATTATATTTCATGATTCCATCTTAGTTTTTGGAATTTGATTGACAATGTCAGAGAAACTGGGGATTTTTGTCTAAACTTTCCTAAAGTGAAATTTTGACGTTTAACGCGTAATTTAATGGGTTGTAGGATCTTATGAGTTTTTTCGGGTTCCGAGGTGCGGGCCCGGGTTTGACTTTTTGGTTGACTTTGAGTATTTGATTAAAGATTCGACCTCTATCGTTTGGATTTGCTTCCTATGGCATTATTTGATGATTTCGAGTTGCTTTTGGCTAGTTTCGAGTCGATTGGAAGTTGATTTAAGGGGGATGGCGCTTCTAGTGTATCAATTTGGCTTGTTTGAGGTAAGTGTCTTGCCTAACTTTGTTGTGGAAATTTTTTCTATTAATTGACATTCCTTGCTACATGCATGTGTGATTCATATATGAGGTGACGAGCGTATATGCATGTGCCAGGTTAATCATGCTTGGGGGTAGATTATACGACTATTTGGGCCTTGTTAGAATATGTGACCTTCATGATTCATGTTTTACTTGATTTCTAGATTTATATGAATATGATTTTAAATGCAAGAAACCATGATTAGCTTGTTAAAACTTGATTAAAATTTGACGGCATTTTGTGAATCTATTAATGTGATAATGAGAGTAAAAGCATGAAGGGTGATGTTGTTCCATTTCCTGTACATTATCGTATTTTGATTTACGTTATCATGTGAGGATGAGAGTAAAATCATGAAGAATGATGTCATGTCATTTCATTTATATTATAATGAGAGGATTAGAGAAAAAGTGCAAATGGTTGGTGTCGTGCCATTTCATTTATATTATCATGCGTTCATGGCACGAATGGTGTTTCTGTGCAGGCGAGGACGAGAGACATGCATTATGTGGTGATATATTTTTCTTGTGTATACATTCATACCTTTATCTTGAGTTATTACTGTTGCACCTATGTTTTCTATGTGACTTGTCATTGTTGTTTTGTCTTTGTCGTATATCTCAATTGTTGTTGTGTTGTTCATGCCTTCTATCAGTTTAACTTGCAAATATCATGCTTCCCTTCTTGATTGTCATATCTACATCTATGTCGTTTCTCATTTGTTTCACTTTCATATAAGTCTTCTACCATGGTAGTTATTCATGCCTTGTATTTATTTAGCTTATAAATATCATGATTTTCTTCATGGTTGTTATATCTACATCTAAGACTTCTACCATGCTAGCTAGTGAAATATATGTTCCTCTATCATAAATGATATTATTACTTCTATGCATTCTATCTAGTGTGTTACCGTTGCACATATGCACTACGTTACTCGTTATTGCTACATATGTATATTCCACTATATCGTTATTGTTATTGGCATTTCTTTCACCTGGTTGGTACTGTTATGTGTATCTCAGTGAGGAAGAGATAAATGCACGAAGGGTGTTGTCATGCCAATTGATTTCACCTACATTCATATATTTGGTGAGTATGAGAAAAATGCACGAAGGGTGTTGTCGTTCCATTTGATTTGATATCTTGACTACATTTCTCATACTATGAAAGTTATGAATTTACTATCATGATTTATGTTAGTAATCATTTACTACATCGCATAGTTGTTTTCTTGTACACTTACATGTTATGTTCTAGATCTGTTTCTATTGCTAGTCTACTGCACATTTATATCATTGAGTATCTTTTAACTATAAAGCCTCGTCACTACTTCAATAAGGTTAGCAATATACTTACTAGGTACATGGGGTCGGTTGTACTCATAATACACTTCTACACCTTGCGTGCATATTGGAGGGAGCTGGCATTGAAGATGTACCTACGTTCCGGTTATAACTGCCACTTGTCCTTGTAGCTTTATATTTTGCCAATTTGTTTATGTATACATCAAACCGATGATGTATTTATTTCGTACCAGCTTTTTTAAATTCAAAGTCGTAGGAGCTCAAGATTTTTACTACCATTCCTTGCGATTTGTATAGAAATTTTAATTATTTTATCCATTTTCTCTTAGTACTTGATTTGAATTGTGTTGACTATATTTGGCTTACCAACGACAGGTTTTGTGCCATCATGACTAAGCGGATCTTGGGTTATGGCAAGGTGGTACCAGAGCACTTGGTTCATAGGTTCTAAGAGTCATGAGCAAGTATCTAGTAGAGTCTTGCATATTGGTATGATGACGTCCATACCGATCTTCGAGAGGCTATAGGGAATCTAGGAAACTTCCTTCCTTTATTTCCTCATCGTGCTGCTTTGCTTCAGTTTGGCACCTATATCTTTGATTTTTTTCTATTCACTCATATGTGAGGTTGTGCACTAGGTATTAGCTATGCGCCGACGGCCGTGATGTTGTGGGTGGATATGGAGGGATATGGATGCTTGATTATCGTCGCGGTGTGCTATCTAGTCTTGGGAGCATACGTAGTGATAGACCTTTCAGTCTTTCATTTATGGTACGAAGCGGATTCTTGTATCTGATTGGTAAGACAAGACTTGGGAAGACTAGCTGTTGGCCAAGTTGTTGTGATTATAGTGGGTTCATGGTAAGGTGTTGATTTGAGCCTGGCTGGGGGTTATATCCTGCGTGATGGGTTTGGATCTTGTGTTTTGTATGAGCTTTCCATTTGGCGGAATGCATATATTATCATTTCTGAGCATTTGGGGGAAGTTTTCTTGACTATTACAAGGATGGGTGTGTGCTTGGCAGAGCCTTCGGAGTGTTATATGACCAGTATCACTTGATCTTATGAAGTATTCATTTTATTCGTAGTGCGGGATTGGGGCAGCTATGAGGATATGGTACTATGGATTACTGACGATGTGTTCTATAGCTTCGAGATATGTGGGGGAGTCTGTTATCAACTGTCACACCCCAAAACTGGGGGCGAGACCGGCACCTGGTGCGTCACCTATCCTTGCGTACCAACTTGCAACTAAGGGACTCGGAACATATGATGTTATACTTTGGCCATGGACCACATTGCAAGACAACTGCGAATGGTGACTAAATGTCAATATAAAACTGGGTCGACAAGGCCATCATAATTATTACAGCTGACAAACCAACCAAATGTACATATAAGGCCTACAAGCCCAACATACTGCACTAGCTGACAGGATATGTCTACAAGCCTCTACTGATGGATATACTGTGATCGGAATAGTTCCCCGACCTATTCATAACATATATACATATATACATACAAAATGTACATAAAGATCTAGACCCGACAACTCCGAAAAGCATGGAGCTTACCGATGAAGCTGAACTCGGGCAACACTTAATGATGAGGCCTACCCGTCTGTCTGTCTGAACCTGCACGCATGAATGCAGCGCCCCTAGAAAAGGGACGTTAGTACGAAATAATGTACCGAGTATGTAAGGCAATATACTGAAAACTGAAACTGAACTGATAATATAATAACTGCAAGTAGCTGGAAGTCAAAGATAATCTGAAGATATGCTTACCTGCTGATACTGAATCAACTCTCTGAATGTAGTAAGTAAAATAGATGTCTGGCCCTATAAGGCTCGGTATATATATATATATGTATATATATATATATATATCTTCTCTACCGCAGTAGGCTCACTCATAGGCGCTCGGCCGTACTAGGCTCTGTATCTCGACCAACTGGGCTCGCTCATAGGCTCTTGGCCATAGTAGGCTCGGTGTATAACTTACCATCTGATTAGAGGTTGCCCAATAGGGGCCTGCCCATCGGTTATAGCTCGATAGTAATGAAAATACTCTAATACTATATATATAGACTCTACGCTCTCTTGACTGGAAAAAGGAAATACTCAAATGAATATGAAGTCCCGATAAAGAGAATATTCTAGCTTACAAAACTAGAAAAATATACGTAAATTCTAGGATATGGATTTTTCTTTATGCCTCGTTATTAAACTTGTGTAATGACGAGATCATACCAAAATGAAAGAAGGGCTTAGCCTTAACATACCTGGAGTAGGGAAAACTCCGTATAATACTCTTGGAGAAGATTGCACTGTACTTCTTTATAACCGCAAAATTTTACGTTGCTATGGTTCTAATAATTCTCGTTGGAATTATTTTGTTGCAAGAATTTTGTTGGAATTGTGTTGGATGAAGGTTGAACCATAAGGTCTTATGAACCATTTCTTGTTTGAAAGTGTCTTCAATAGGATTTTAGGAAGAACTAAATTTGGTAATGTTATAAAACTACGCTTTATGTCTTATAATTACATGTAAACTACGCTTTATGTCTTATAATTACATGTAAGTGTCTTATAATCCTTAAATGGACACTAAGCCACTTATGATCAAGAGTCATAGGCCACATTAGTGGCTTTCTGCCACGTTATTTTTTGGGCGGGGGTTTACTCTTATCTCATAATTTATTAATTAACTAGATAATGTCCTGTTACCCGGTAATTAACCAATTACCCGTATAATTAGGAATTATCTCAAATTACTTAAAATACTACTCACTTTTCACACACTTTGTACACCTTACTATCATGGTCATGTGGTACCTTGTAGGGTACTAGTCCATAAAAACCAGATATTTTATCTCAGGCCGTATTTTATCCCAAAATGCCAAACTTCGACGAAAATTCATTTTCTTCGATTTGCTTACCTCTCACCTTCACGAATTTACTCATTACTTGTGAAATAGCATAATACTTATAATCTCCGAATAATATTTTCCTTGGACTGATGTCAATTACCTTACGAAAAATTCAACGTTCAATACTACAGGGTGCAACATCGTCGTAATTTAATACTGCGAAGCACAACATCATCGTAATGTAATACTGTGGGACGTAATATCGACGTGATGTTACGCCCTCAGATTGCAGGATCATGTGTTGTATTAGTTTTTGAGCTGAGGGATTGCTTGGTTGTTTCTTTGAATAGCCATGTGCTGGTGAAGCGCAGGTTGCTCTGTGCATATTAGCTGTGTATTGAAGATCTGAGTAAGGTGAGTGGTGACAAGAAGGTTCTGATGAGTTCCAGTCATATATGGCATTTAAGGACTCCTGAATTTGTGAATGGATAGGGCTTGAGATTGATGAGTGGTGACCAGATCTGCAGTATTTATATATCAAGAATCATCTTACATGGCAAAAATTAGAGAGATGCAATAAACAGGTTCGGGTTTGCAGAAAGTTCCTTCAGAGCAAGCATATCGGATTAAGTTACTTTCGGGTTAGCAGTATATGTGACTATGTTTAGTTAGAGGAGATCAGTTCTGATGACTTGATTATGTGTTAATGAGTTCCAAAGAATTCACCATGGTTATGGCCACAACCCATAGTTGATTTTTCTACAGGTATAAAAGATATATTGTGTGTGGTGATGTTCTCCTAGATTGAGTTAAATGAAAGGTTCTTGGTTGATAAGGTATTTAACTTTCTTGTGGTTCATAGTTGTTTATGAGATTTTTGTATTTTCAGGATTAACATGTTAGTGGCGGTGCTTCGTGTGGGGTTGAATGTTGTGAGTTTAAGGTTGCAGTTTAATTTTGAAGGGAAGGATATGAGTTCATAATGATATGGACGATATCAGGTGTTAAAGAGAATGCTGGCATTATTTAATGTCGGAGGAGGAGAGTTCGCATGTTGGCGGGTGCATTGGGTTTGGAATTGTAGGTATTTTTCTATAAGATGATGGAGTATGAGTGACGTATCATCCATTTGAGTAGCAGTGTTGAGATCAGATATGGAGATTCTGGTATTCATGAGGTTCGGAGACTGGATGTTCTCGTAGGTAAACTATTCCTTGATTGCGAATTATGAAGAAATGTAGAGGATTGGATAATTGATGGTATGTGTTATGAAATAGTTGTTATGGACTTTTGGAAGGTTATTCACCTGTTTGGAAATGATCGAAATTTGGTTTGGGGATTATTTGTGAGCCTAATGAGAATGTGTATTTTGTATTGAATTGTAATTGTTTTCTCTTGCACAGGTGTTAATTCCAATTTTGAGCGGAAATATGGTATCATTCTCCCAAACATTCCTTATACCAATACAATAGTACAAATCTCAGGTCTAGAAACCTCATCCCAGGCAATACAAGCAGCCCAATCGATAAGTCTCACCAAAAACCATATGGAGACTGAATACACATTCTCATTAGGCTATCAGGGTCGGAATTGTTTTCTCTTGCACAGGTGTTACCACATTCTCTTGAAAATAGGCTATCAGGGTCGGAATGGAATTCCGGAAGTTGGACCAGGTTTGTAGTGTCATTTTGGATATGTCTGCAAAATTTCAGGTCAATCAGAGGTGTTTTGATTGGTTTCGGCGTAGTTGGCAAAATTTGGAAATTTCAAAGTTCATAGGCTTGAATTTGATGTAACTTTGATGTTGTTCTGTTGTTTTTTGTCTTGTGAAGTCTCGACTAAGTTTGAATGATGTTATGGGATATGTTGGTATGTTTGGTTGAGGTCCTGAGGGCCTCAGGTGTGTTTCAGATGATTAACAGACCCATTCTTGGCTTGAAAACTGGGCAGATTTGTGGCTGGTGTGAGGTTCTGGTTTCCTTCTACGCGATCATGGGAGGATGTTTGCAATCGCATAGAGCAAAATAGTGGGGAAGGAATTTTGTTCTATGCGATCGCGTGGTTAGGATTGCGATCGCATAGGTTGTGCAGTATAGGCAGTGCGATCGCGTGGGTGGTTCTGTGATCGCGTAGGGTATTTTTGAGGCGCGTGTATGGGGTAGAGAATTGTTCTATGCGATCACGTGTATTGTCCTGCGATCGCAATGGTTGGTTGGTCGGTGCATCGCGATCGCGTGCCAAGGTTCGCGATCCCAGTGAAGGAAATTTTATAGCTGGGCAGAATGTTTTAAAAGGCCTGTTATGCGAAATTGGCTCATATTTCCTCCATTGTTGACGAGTTGGGAGCACTTTTAAGAGGATTGAAGAGGGAATTTAAGGGAATCACTTGGATTTAAGGTTTATTTTTACTTCATAACTCGTTTATATGTCGATTTCTAAGTGATTAAACTATAGAATTTGCTGGAATTAAACCCAAATTGGGGAAGAAGGGGTGCATGGGAAATTGATTCTTCTTTTGAGGATTTGAGTGGGAAATTGTGGTCCGATTTTAGTGTTCTTGGTATGTATAGAATCATGGGAGGACAAGGATTCTAATGATGTAAAAATTATCGAATTCTGAGGCGTGGGCCCGAGGCTCGGGTTTGGCCGAATTTCGAGATTCTTGTATAATTTGATAATTTTAGATTGGGTTGTGTTCCTTGAGTATATATTAATGATGTTGAACTTATTTTGGCTAGATTCGGAGAAGTCGGGAGCCAATTTGAGGGGTAAGAGCATTTCGAAAGTGTTGTGGCCCGGTGGAGGTAAGTAATGGTTATAAATCTTGTCCTGAGGGTATGGAACCCCAGACTACATATTTTCTCACTGATTTCGGAACGGCGCTCATGTCAGATGACGAGTATGTGGCACGTACTGATTTTTGGACTGGACTAGGTTCTCTCCGCAGCAACTAATGAGTTGCATATTTTTCACTCAAAACCTTATGTTAAACTATGTTCTAAAGATTTGTGAAATATTTGGGCTATACGCCGTGTTTAGGGCCTCGTGCCGATCTGTTTAGACCCCTTGGGGGCTTTTTCTGTTGTTCCCCTCACTATTTGTTGACGATTTCACTCAGCGTCATTGTGCATACTGTTTTTCGAAACTCAGCCTGATTTACACTACATGAGCATTAAAATGATGTTTTGGGTTGAGTACCCTGTTTTACTGATTCGCCCGAGGGGCCTTTGAGCGGTTCTACCCAGTGGGGCCAAGGGACAAGAGTGATGGTGAGGTGCTGAGTGATACTAGCGCTTGGGGCTGAAGGATCCCCTCCGGAGTCTGTACACACCCCCAGTGAGCGAATCGAGTGCCAAGTGACGTGTGATTGGGAGGCATGAGCGACTGTGAGGTGTTGAGTGATTGTGAGGCATGCCCGAAAGGCTGATTATGATACATGGTTTTTCCCGAGGGGCTACTTATGATTTTACTAAATTCATTTGCTTACCAAATCCTTCATTTTAAAGTTGTTAAAAATGTGCATTCTTTAAAGGACTTTTTCTGAAGTTGATTTTAAGGCATGATGATTTCGTATATCTATGTTATACTATTGGAAAGTAAGGCTGTGTATATTGTGACTTGATGGCATTGATTTTATGTGTTTCCTTGCTACTTAGACTTGATTTATTTTCATTACTAATGAGTTGGCGTACTCACATTACTCCATGCACCTCTGTGTGCAGATTCAGGAGCAGATATCGAGCATTAGTCTTTATTCCGCAGCGAAGCCGGATTCGTGGGATATAGAGGGTAGCTGTTCAGCGTTCGCAACATCTCTGTTTTCCATTCTTGTTGTATTTAGCTTTGATTCGAAGGTTTTGTATTATAATAGTTTATTTTGGCTTATTTCTCTAGATGCTCATGACATGTTGGCTCCGGGTTTTGGGGATGGTAGTATTGTATCATATTGGCCTATTGTATTAAGAAACTTTCTGTATATTTTTATGAAATGCTTGAAACTTGAACGGGATTTTCAAAAGAAATTGCGAACATGCGGTGGCCAGCTAGCCTAGTTTAACGATAGGTGCCATCATGGCCGGTTAGGATTTGGGGTCGTGAAAGTTTGGTATCAGAGCCCTAGGTTACATAGGTCTCAACGGTCATGAGCATGTTTAGTAGAGTCTTGCGGATCGGTACGGAGACGTCTGTACTTATCTTCGAGAGGCTGCCGAACTTTTAGGAAACATTTCTATCTTTCATAAACTCTTTCGTGCTGATCCATTGATTCTTGAAATCTAAACTTACGTTGTTCCATTCTCTCACAAATGGTGAGGACACGCCACACCGATCAGAGTGACCAGTCACCGGCTAGACCAGCGAGAGGTCGAGGCCGCGATCGAGGCCGTGGTAGAGGTAGGGGGCCAGCCCGCACAACAGCCAGGGTAGTGCCTCAGGATCCCCCTATCGATCATGATTAGGTACCCGTCGATGGTGTCCAGCGGGACAGGCTCAGGCACTAGTAGTGCCTATGGTTATTCCGGGTCTTCAGGAGACCCTGTCTCAGATATTGACAGTATGCACCAGTTTGGTTCAGGCCGTTGCATGTCTTCTACTGCCACTACAACTCAGGTTGGGGGAGGCAACCAGACTCCAGCTGCCCGAGCACCTGAGCAATCTGCACAGGGTATTCAGGCACCGGGAGCAGCCCCAGCTCAGCCAGTTGCTCCGGTCGAAGATTATGTGGTCCCTGCTATGCCTGAGGACGAGCAGCGCAGGTTGGAGAGATTCAGCATACTTCAGCCTCCGACTTTCAGCGATACAGAGGGCGAGGATGCCCAGGGATTTCTAGATAGGTGCCAGAGGATACTGCGTAACGTGGGTATTTTGGAGACCAGTGGGGGCTCATTTGTTACATTTTAGTTTATGGGTGCTGCCTTTACCTGGTGGGAGTCATTCGAGAGGCGTAGACCGGTTGGTTCAGCACCTCTTACCTGGCAGCAGTTCTCCACGATCCTTTTGGAGAAGTATGTTCCTCAGTCCCACAGAGAGGAGCAACGCAGGCAGTTTGTGCAGCTGCGCCAGGGAGAGTTATCAGTTACTCAGTACGAGATGAGGTTCTCCGAGTTGGATAGGCATGCTTCTGAGATTATCCCTACTGATAGGGAAAGGGTGAGGAGGTTTGTACATGGTATTTCTTATCAACTTTGGTTATTTATGACTCGGGAAAGAGTATCGGGTGCTTCATTCGAGTAGGTTTTTGAAATAACTCGAGATATTGAGTCTATTCTCCGTTAGGAGAGGGAGGCCAAGAGGCCTCGTGGTTCGGGCAGTTCCAGTGGTGCTCCCTTCAGGGGACAGTTTCAGCAGGGTAGGGGTCGTTCATTCAGGGCCCCTCAGTCAGACCGTCCAACATATGGTGGTGCCTCATCGGGGCAGGGTCCCCGTGGTTCTCAGTCAGGCCGTACTTCATTTGGTGCCCTCCCAGCTCAGAGTGCAGCTCGTGCACCTCCAGTTCAGGGTTCTTCTATGCAGGAGTCTTCTAGTGGTCGTACGGGTGCTGGGGATTTCTATCAGTCCCCGCGTCCAGCTCCAGGGTGTTGTTTTGAGTGTAGAGAGTTTGGGCACGGGTGGAGGCATTGTCCCCGTCGTTCTGGTGGATCTTCTCAGCAGAGGGGCCAGCCCTCGACTTCAGCTCCAGTCACTTCACCACCCGCCCAGGCAGCCAGGGGTGGTAGTCAGTCAGCTAGAGGCCGCCCTAGAGGGGGAGGTCGAGCAGGGGGAGGTCAGGCTCACATGTATGCATTTCCAGCCAGGCCGGATGCTATGGCCTCATATGCCGTGATCGCAGGTATTGTCTCAGTCTGTTGTCGAGATTCCTTGGCTTTATTTGACCATGGTTCTACATATTCCTATGTTTCATCATATTTTGCCTGTTTTCTGGATGTGCCCCATGAGTCTCTAGTCACCTCTGTTCACGTGGCGACTCCGGTGGGCGATACTGTTGTTGTGGACCGTGTGTATCGGTCGTGCATGATATCTATTAGGGGTCTGAAGACCCGAATGGACCTATTGTTACTCAGCATGGTCGATTTTTACGTGATATTGGGCATGGATTGGTTATCTTCGTGCCATGCTATTCCTGATTGTCACGCTAAGACCGTGACCTTATCTATGTCAGGGTGTCCGAGGGTTGAGTGGAGATGCTCTTCCGAGTATATGCCTAGCAGGGTGATTTCTTACCTGAAGGCTCAGCGCATGGTTGAGAAAGGGTGTTTATCTTATTTGGCCTTTGTGAGGGATGTCGGTATTGAGACTCTTGCTATTGACTCAGTCCATGTGGTCCATGACTTTCCAGATGTGTTTCCTGCAGACCTGCCAGGCATGTCACCTGACATGGATATTGATTTTGGTATTGATCTGGTGCCAGGAACTTAGCCCATTTCTATTCCACCATATCGTATGGCACCAGCAGAGCTAAAGGAATTGAAGAAGCAGCTTTAGGAGCTCCTGGATAAGGGGTTCATTCGGCCTAGTGTGTCACCTTGGGGTGCACCGGTGTTGTTCGTAAAGAAGAAGGATAGGTCCATGCGTGTGTGTATTAACTATCGGCAGTTGAATAGGTTTACGGTGAAGAACCGGTATCCCTTGCCCCGCATTGATGATTTGTTTGACCAGCTTTAGGGAGCCAGAGTGTTTTCCAAGATTGATTTGAGATCTAGGTATCATCAGTTGAGGATTCGGGATTCTGACATTCCGTAGACTGATTTCAGGGCCAGATGTGGTCATTATGAGTTCCTGGTTATGTCGTTTTGGCTGACCAATGCCCCAGCTGTGTTCATGCAATTGATGAACAGCGTGTTTCAGCCTTATCTTGATTCCTTCCTCATTGTGTTCATTGATGACATCCTGGTTTATTCTCGTAGCCAGGAAGAGCATGCTAAGCATTTGAGAATTGTGCCAGGGATGTAGTTATTAGTGATGATGGGGTCATGAGGATGCAGGGCCGGATTTGCGTGCCAATGTAGATGGGCTTCGAGATTTCATTCTAGCAGAGGCTCATAGTTCGTGGTATTCCATCCATCCGGGTGCTGCGAAGATGTATCAGGATTTGAGGCAGCATTATTGGTGAAGGAGAATGAAGAAAGATATTGTGGAGTTTGTGGCTCGGTGTCTCAACTGTCATCAGGTCAAGTACGAGCACCAGAGACCAGGTGGATTGCTTCAGAGGTTTGATATTTCGGAGTGGAAGTGGGAGCGGATCACCATGGACTTCGTAGTTGGACTCCCACGGAATTCGAGGAGGTTTGATGCTATATGGTTATTGTGGACGGGCTGACCAAGTCCACACACTTCATTCCTGTTGGTACTACTTATTCTTCAGAGAGGTTAGCTGAGATTTACATTAAGGAGATTGTCCGATTGCATGGAGTTCCGGCTTCTATTATTTATGACAGGGGTACGCAGTTCACATCTCAATTTTGGAGGGCCGTGCAGAGAGGTATGGGTACTGAGGTTGAGTTAAGCACTGCATTTCATCCTCAGACCGATGGGCAGTCGGAAAGGGCTATTCAGATTCTGGAGGACATGTTACGGGCTTGTGTGATTGATTTTGGTGGTTCATGGGATCAGTTCCTGCCACTAGTGGAGTTTGCATATAACAACAGCTATCAGTACAGTATTCAGATGGCCCCGTATGAGGCTTTATATGGTAGGAGGTGTAGATCGCCGGTTGGTTGGTTTGAGCCTGGTGAGGCTAAGTTATTGGGCACATATTTTATTCAGGATGCCTGGGAGAAGGTGAAGTTGATTCAGGAACGACTTTGCATGGCGCAGTCTAGGCAGAAGAGTTATGCGGACCGGGAGGTTTGAGATGTGTCTTTTATGTAAGGGTTAAGGTACTGCTGAAGGTATCACCCATGAAGGGTGTTATGAGGTTCGGAAAGAGAGGAAATCTAAGTCCGCGGTTTATTGGCCCCTTCGAGGTTCTTCAGAAGGTTGGAGAGGTGGCTTATAGACTTTCCTTGCCACCCAGTCTATCGAGTGTTCATCCGGTATTCCATGTGTCGATGCTCAGAAAATATGTTGGTGACCCGTCTCATGTGTTAGACTTCGGCACAGTTCAGCTCGAGGATGATATGTCTTATGAGGTAGAGCCAGTGGCTATTTTGGCTCGCGAGGTCAGAAAGATGAGGTCAAAGGAGATAGCTTTAGTGAAGGTGAAGTGGAGAGGTTAGCCAGTGGAGGAGGCTAATTGGGAGACCGAGCAGGAGATGCAGAGCAAATATCCTCACTTGTTTGAGACTCCAGGTATGTTTCTAGACCCGTTCGAGCATGAACGTTTGTTTAAGAGGGGGAGAATGTAATGACCCGGTCCGTCGTTACGTAAAACATGCATTATAATCGCTGTTATTGACTTTTCATAGGTGGGTTATTCTATTATTGATGTGTTAGAGTCGATAGGCTTGAAATCGGAATGGTTAAATGAGAATTCAGTAACTTAGTACTTAAAAGATAGCCTTATAATGGGAAAAGTCAACTGAGAGTTGACGTATTGGGGAATTACATCGGAATATGTATTTTATGGCTCGGATAGCTTTGTTAGGTGATTTGGGACTTAAGAGTGTGTTCAGAATATTTTTGTGATGTCCAGTGTAGAATTAGGCTTGAATTAGCGAAAGTTAGTTTTTGGCAATTTCCGGTCGGCAGTGGAAAATAGGCTATCAACGGAATGGAATTCTGGAAGTTGGATCTGGTTCGTAGTGTCATTTTGGATATGTTTGCAAAATTTTAGGTCAATCGGAGGTGTTTTGGTTGGTTTCGGCGTAGTTGGCAAAATTTGGAAGTTTCAAAGTTCATAGGCTTGAATTTGATGTAACTTTGGTGTTGTTGCGTTGCTTTTGGTGTTTCGAAGGCTCGACTAAGTTTGAATGATGTTATGGGATATGTTGGTATGTTTGGTTGAGATCCCGAGGGCCTCGGGTGATTAACGGACCAATTCTTGGCTTGAAATCTGGGCAGATTTGTGGTTGGTGTGAGGTTCTGGTTTCCTTCTACGCGATCGCGGGACGATGTTTGCAATCGCGTAGAGTAAAATAGTGGGGAAGGCATTTTATTCTATGCGATCACGTGGTTAGGATTGCGATCGCATAGTTTGGGAAGGATAGGCAGTGCGATCGCGTGCCAAGGTTCGCGATCGCAGTGAAGGAAATTTTATAGCTGGGCAGAATGTTTTAAAAGGCTTGTTATGCGAAATTGACGCATATTTCCTCCATTGTTGACGAGTTGGGAGAACTTTTGAGAGGATTGAAGAGGGAATTGAAGGGAATCACTTGGAGGTTAGGTTTTTTTTACTTCATAACTCGTTTATATGTCAATTTCTAAGTGATTAAACCATAGAATTTGCTGGAATTAAACCCAAATTGGGGAAGAAGGGGTGCATGGGAAATTGATTCTTCTTTTGAGGATTTGAGTGAGAAATTGTGGTCCGATTTTAGTGTTCTTGGTATGTATAGAATAGTGGGAGGACGAGAATTCTAATGATGTAAAAATTATCGAATTCTGAGGCGTGGGCCCGGGGCTCAGGTTTGGCCGAATTTCGAGATTCTTGTATAATTTGATAATTTTCGATTGGGTTGTGTTCCTTGAGTATATAGTAATATTGTGGAACTGATTTTGGCTAGATTTGGAGAAATCAGGAGCCAATTTGAGGGGCAAGATCATTTCGGACTAGTGTTGTGGCCCGGTGGAGATAAGTAATGGTTATAAATCTTGTCTCGAGGGTATGGAACCCCGGACTACATATTTTATCACTGATTTCAGAATGGTGCTCATGTCGGATGACGAGTATGTGGCGCGTACTGATTTTTGGACTGGACTAAGTCCTCCCCGCGGAAACTAATGAGTGGCATATTTTTCACTCAAAACCTTATGTTAAACTATGTTCTAAAGATTTGTGAAATATTTGCGCTATATGCCGTGTTTGGGGCCTCGTGCCGATCTGTTTAGACCCCTTGGGGGTTTTTTACTGCTATTTTCCCCACTATTTGTTGACGATTTTACTCAGCATCATTGTGCTGCTATTTTTCGAAACTCAGCCTGATTTACACTACATGAGCATTAAAATGATGTTTTGGGTTGAGTACCTTGTTTTACTGATTCGCCGGAGGGGCCTTTGAGTTGTTCTACCGAGTGTGGCCGAGGGCCAAGAGTGATGGTGAGGTGCTGGCTGATATTAGCGCTTGGGCTGAAGGAGCCCCTCCAGAGTCTGTACACACCCCCAGTAAGTGCACCGAGTGCCGAGTGACGAGTGATTGGGAGGCATGAGCGACTGTGAGGTGCTGAGTGATTGTGAGGTGCTGAGTGATTGTGAGGCATGCCCGAGGGGCTGATTATGATGCATGTTTTTGCCCGAGGGGCTACTTATGATTTCACTACATTCATTTGCATACCAAATCCTTCGTTTTAAAGTTGTTAAAAATGTGCATTCTTTAAAGGACTTTTTCTGAAGTTTATTTTAAGGCATGGTGATTTCGTATATCTATGTTATACTATTGGAAAGTAAGGCTGTGTATATTGGGACTTGATGGCATTGATTTTATGTGTTTCCTTGCTACTTAGACTTGATTTATTTTTATTACTACTGAGTTGGCGTACTCACATTACTCCATGCACCTCTGTGTGCAGATTCAGGAGCAGATATCGATCATTAGTCTTAATTCCGCAGTGGGGCCGGATTTGTGGGATATAGAGGTACCTGTGGGATATAGAGGTACCTGTTCAGCGTTTGCAGCATCTCTATTTTCCCTTCTTGTTGTATTTAACTTTGATTCGAAGGTTTTGTATTATAATAGTTTATTTTGGCTTATTTCTCTAGACGCTCATGACATGGTGGCTCCGGGTTTTGGGGATGACAGTATTGTATCATATTGGCCTATTGTATTAAGAAACTTTCTGTATATTTTTATGAAATGCTTGAAACTTGAATGGGATTTTCAAAAGAAATTTCGAACATGCGGTTGTCGGCTAGCTAAGTTTAACGATAGGCGCCATCACGTCCGGTTAGGATTTGGGGTCGTGGCACTACTGTGATCGAAAATTATTGCTACGTGTATGCGAGTTATGTGGTATATCATGTGATTACATATCGGGTCATGGTTATGGCTTTATACAGCTTGTTCAAACTTATACAGTGTGTAGATACGAGATTCGGGTCTTGTAATAAATTTTGGATGGTGGATATTTTTTTCTGTGGTTTACGGACTAAGGTTGAAGTAAGAATCTTCAGTTATGTTGTGTTGATAGACATATGGATTGGGGTGACGTGGGATCGCCCCCAGGTTTGTCCAAGGTGAGTTTACATAGTGATTTGATTGTTTTAGAATGACTCTTGGCACGTTCAAGGACGAACATATGTTTAAGAGGGGGAGAATGTAACGAACTGATCGGTCATTTTGAGATCTAGTATTTCGTTCAGTGGTTTGAGACTTTGAATAGCTTCATATAGTACATTATGACTTGCGTGTATGGTCCCGGTTTAGTTTTCGAGTGGCTTGAGATTGATTTGGAAGAATGACTCTCAATTGGGAAGCTTTAAGTTGGAAGATTTGATCAAGGTTTGACTTTTGGATAAACGGACTTGGAATCGAGTTTTTATGATTTTGATAGGTTCGTATGATGATTTGAGACTTGTACGTATTTTCGGATTCAGTTTTGGAGGTTCCTAGAAGGATTCGAAAATATTTGTCGAAAGTTGGAAATTTGAAGAACTTAAGAGTTCATAAGTTTTACCAAGAGTTGACTTTGATGTTATTGGACACCAATTGGAGTTCCGAGACTTTGGATAGGTATATATAGTTTAATTTAATTTGTGTGCAAAATTTGGAAGTAATCCAAAGTGTTTATGTGTGATTCGAACACTCTTTTGAAAGAATGAAGATTTAACAACTTAAGAGAAATTTAATTCGGTTTAACAACTTAGGATAAGTTTGGATAATGTATTTGTACTTGTTGGTATGATTGGATAGAGTCCCGAGGGGCTCAGGTGTATTTTGGATCATTGGTTGAGAAGTTAGTTAAGGTAAGGATTTAGAGTTTCACCATGGTCAATATTGGGTCAAGATGACCTCTTTTCGGTGTTTTGAGTGAGCGAGCAGGTTTGCAACATGTGTTATGATTGAAATGCATATATGATTTTTGTCCAGGAGATTTCGAATGAAGTTTGGGTGCTAAAACGAAGATTCTTTTGTTGTTGATTTACTAGTTTAAAATAATTACAAAAATATTATTTTTATCTCTTAAATTTTCAGACATCCATTAAAACTTCAAAATATCATATTTTAAGGACAAATTGGGTGATTCAAAAAAGCTATCTTGGGTGTACTCTTGCAAGGATTATGTTGGAGTTATCAAATAAGAGTTTCGGGATCATCTAGGATCTGATTCGAGCTACAACAACTGTTGTATTTTGTTTATTTACTTTGAAATTTACTCACTTTTTCTCACATGGTTTTGGAGCTCGGGTTTGGGCGATTTGGGAAAGGATTTCCACCACTTGGATTGAGGTAAGTGTTTTCTACTCGGTTTTGATTATATTTCGTGATTCCATCTTCGTTTTTAGCATTTGATTGATGATTTCAGAAGAGAAATTAGGGGTTTTTGTCGAAACTTCCCTAAAGTAAAATTTTGAATTTTGAACATCGATTTGGAGTCGGAATTTAGTGATATTTGTATGATTGGACTCGTAATTTAATGGGTTTTTGGATTTTGTGAGTTTTGTTGGGTTCCGAGGTACGAGCTCGGGTTTGACTTTTTGGTCGAATTTGAGCTTTTTATTAAAGATTCAACATTTATTGTTTGGGTTTGTTTCCTATGGCATTATTTGATAATTTCGAGTTGCTTTTGGCTAGTTTCGAGCCGATTGGAGGTCAATTTGAGCGGGATGACGCTTCTGGTATTCGATTTGGCTTGTTTGAGGTAATTTTCGTGCCTAACTTTATTGGGGAAAATTTTCCTATTAATTCATATCCCTTGCTACATGCGGGTGTGATGCATATATGAAGTGACGAGCGTATATGCATGTGCCAGGGTTTATCATGCTTGGGGGTATTTTATACGTTTATTTGGGCCTGGTTAGAATATGTGACCTTCATGCTTCATATTTTACTTGATTTCTAGATTTATAAGAATATGAAGTTAAATGCAAGAAACCATGATTTAACTTGTTAAAACTTGATTAAAATTTGACGGATTTTTGTGAAACTATTAATGTGCTAAATTCGATCATCACTATACTTATTCACAAATACCCCGCTAAGACTGTTATTCTTGAGATATTGGATTATATACTTGAGTTGAAGATTATTCATTTTTTTAGATTGGTTGAGGTAATTGAACAATGAGGTTCTTGAGGTTTGTTGATTTGTTATTGGCTTGAAAGCTGTAATTTATGTTCGTTTGGAATATTAGCTTAATCACTCTCCTTGATGTTTTTTATACTTCCTACCTTGCTTGTTATTTTTATACATGTTCTTGGTGAGAAAGAGTGTAAAGCACGAAGAGTGATGCCATGCCATTTCATTTACATTATCATGTGGGGGTGAGAGTAAAATCACGAAAGGTGATGCCATGCCTGTTTACCATGAAAATGGTAGTTACAATTATATCTTGTTTACCTTGAAAATGGTAATTACAATTATATGTGATTGTGTGGTTCTAAAAATACGTGATCTATTTTAATACCAGTTGTTTAGGCAGTAGATGCTGAGTGTGGGGTGAGAAAAATGAAATAAGATCAAAAGGAAACGAGATTATGCAAATCGGGTAATGGAGGGATTGGTCTCGAGGGTGGTCGAAATGGACTTGAGGTCGAACTCTAGAAAGTTGATTGCAGGCTGTCGATAACAATATAACAGTATTTACTGCCTTAAGAACTGCCTATTTATGATCAATAATAAGCAATAAATGAAGAATAATTAAAGAACACAATAAATGAGAAGCAATAAATCAATGAAGCAATTGTAGAGAATGTTTTAGCTAGGTAGTAGAGGATGTTCTTGTTCTTGTATTGAATGCCATCTATATTACAAAGTGTTTCACGACCCAAAATCCTAACACAGTTCGTGATGGCGCCCAACACGAGGTCAGGCAAGCCAACAGTTTGTTTATTGGTGAGATTTCCTCATTTGATAAATTATTCCCACACTTACCAAATTTTAAGCTTAGAACATTTAAGTAAAAGTGAATAAATTAGCCAACTTAAGTAAATGTAGTCACAAGGATCATGAACCAACATATACAGTCCCAAAATATAAAGTTTACTATGTGTGTGCCAGGAACTAGTGTCACAAGTCTACAGGCGAACTAGTAGAATATACAAAAGATGATATAAACTGTTCGTCTGAAGGAAGTAGACAAAAATAAACAAAAGATAACTCCATAGTGCTGCTGAGAGTCGCCAAGGGAAGCAGCTCACCGTGGATTCAGGTCCAGAATATACTCCCAGGGTCAAGCTCCGTTCGGATAACCAGATGTAGCAGCCTCAAAACCTGTAAAATTAAGTACAGAAGTGTAGCATGAGTACATAAACATATATGTACCGAGTGCGTATCCCGCCTAACCTCGAAGAAGTAGTGACGAGAGGTTGACGTGGTACGTACTAGGGTAAAACAATGTGAAATGAATACAGGCAAATCAGTAATAGCAGTAATGAACAGTAATAAGGAAGTGAGCATCAAATAACAATCTCTAGTACCCTCACACCATCCTTTTCCATGGCATACACAATATTTAACCTTCTTTCTTTTAATGAAATCAACAGTTACAATTTCAGGGTTTCTCACAAATTACCAAAACATATAACAGGCTATGAATGTACGGTCATTACGATGTGAAAAGTCAATGTGCACTGTCGAGGGTCGAACGGCCCGAACCATAGATGCATCTATCTGCCCCGCTCACGAATCGAACATGCGACACAGTTAATATAATACTAAGACTACCCCGCTGGCGAATCATTCATGCGACTCGGGTTAATATAATACCAGGGCTACCCCACTCGCGAATCATCCATGTGACTCGGGTCCCCGTATAAATAAATGATTAGCAGGAGATTCCAGATAAGTTAGCAGGGAACATACTAACATGGTGAGAATTTATTAATGTCAACTTCAAATAATAACTTCTTAGGCCTTCACATGAGAGGTTCGAGGATATTAGCCTACTTAGACCATATGCATGATCACATATATAACACGTAAAACATGCTTGTGAATACTAAACTACCCGACAAGGCGTAATAGTAGCAACGCACGGGCTCTCGTCACTTTGCGCGTTCATAGCCCCCGCAAATAAGGACAAAAAGCCATTTATAATCACCTATGGGGATAATTCCCTCTTACAAGGTTAGAAATGAGACTCACCTCGCATTGAACCTACTCTCTCGGTCAAGGACGTGCCCAAAACTCCAAACTCGACACCCACGGACTCGAAACTAGCCAAATGTTATACAAATATATCAATTTATACTCAAAGCAAGAAATTCTCCTACTACTTAGTCCAATTCATCATTCTTGAAGAAATCCTAAAATACAACCCCGGGCCAGCATGCTCGGATTCCAAAAATTCTCGAAGGAAAAACTCACCCATAGCCTAAGGATCATTAATACATGATTTTTACTTGATTTCATAGCTAATTGACGGGTAATTTTATATCTTTTCAAAAGCCCTATGTTACTACCCCAAATCCTTAGTTTTCACTAATTTAGGTATTTAATTTAGCCTGTAATCCATGCATGAAACTAATATTAGAGTAGAATTTACTTACCTTCAATAACTAGGTCGTTTTCCCCTCTTGAATGCTGGAAATCGTCCCAAGGAAGAAGAAGAAGAAGATGAGGAAATGAATTAAATCCCATGTATAAAAACACACCGCCCAGTGGTCTCCTCTATGCGATCGCAGCCTAGGCAGTGCGATCGTCGAGCTTTAAATGACCAGGCCCTCATGGGCCTTTCTGTGCGAACGCGGAGAGAGACCTGCGAACGCACAGGGTAAGGAGTAGTTCGGCTGGCCAAAGGCTGCGCTCTTATGCGAACGCGGGTGGGGTGTGTGATCGCACTGGGTCAGGAACCCAACCCATCGCGATCGCAGTGCCTTTTGTGCGAACGCATAGGGCATTCACCATCCCTGCCCAGTTCCTTCTATGAGATCGCATCAGTGCACCTGCGATCGCACTGAAGGAAACCAGTCAGTGAAAAATCTGGTTTTTGAATTTAATTCCGAGGGGTCCGAAACTCACCCGAGCCACTCGAGACCCCGTCCAAAGGCACTGGCAGGTCTGTATTCATGATACAGACTCGCTTGAATTTTGGAACATGAAAAACAACAACGAAACTAAGAATGCGACCCCAAAACCAAATTGAATCAACCTTTGAACTTATAGTTATAGAATTCGCTTTCAATGCGCCGAACCGACCTATACTACTTGGAATGACACCAAATTTTGCAAACAAGTCATAAATGACATAACAGAACTATTCCTGATCTCGAAATTCCGTTCAGACCTCGATAACACAAAAACACGCTCCCAACCAAATTTCAAACTTAAGGAAACTCTAATTTTTATATTGGGAGCCTAAATTCCCCCGGGTCATCCAAAACTCATTCCGAACATACGCCCAAGTCTGAAATCATCATACGAAGCTACCGGAATCGTCGAAACTCAATTCCGAGGTCGTTTACTCAAAATGTTGACCGAAGTCAAACTTTGGCCTTAAAGGCCAACCTTAAGGAACCAAGTGTTCCTATACCACTCTAAACGCTTCCGGATCCCGAACCACCCGTCCCCGCAAGTCAGAAATCATAATAAGCCGCTACAGGAAGTCTCATTTAGGGGAACGGAGTCCTGATACGCAAAGCGACCAGTTGGGTCGTTACAAAGTGACAAGGGTCCTCTTTATATATGAGGGAGGAATACCAACATAGTACATAGTAATTAATGCAAAGAGATATGGCTAGTACAACCATTTAATGCCACGGTATGGGCTTGTACTATTTTGTGTAATTTGTCAACTTTAACCACGTCCCCCTTGGGAATTTCCCGCCTTTCCATGTTAACCTTCGATTTATACATCCTCGATGCTGAGGATCTATGATATGTACTGCCTCAAGGTCGAGGACCTTCGATGTGTACTACCTCGATGCCGAAACTTGGAACCTTCGAACCTCTTGAGCGTCAAAATGATCGTAAAATCGGGCTCTCCGATATTATCCATATACAGATAGTCCCCGCGTTTCTTAGAATAAAGAGATAAGAAATGGTCTTGACCATTTGCCTCTTCGACACTCCTGCTATGATGTCAGTACCTTTAGAGCATTAAATAATGTGACATGAAAAGCTGCACAGTGGTCACTGTCAACACAATTCTCGAGAAGCCCATGAACCATCGTAGGTTCGACTATTCCGCTTCAAGCATGCCCAAAGAGACTCTATAAATACTACAATAATTTGTCTTTTCATAGTTTTTTATCTTCTTCATATTCCGCAAACCTCCAAAATTCAACTAAGTGATTTCCACTCTCATATTCTGCCTGTGTACGTTTTTTCGTCTTTTCACTTCAAAAGTTGATAGTTATCATGGCAAAACTTCTAAAATGGTTCCACAAAAGGAGGGAGCTGCTTCTTCATCACGCCCGTGTAAGGGCAAGTCAAAAATCCCTCTTACCATCAAGCAATGCATCCCCGGACCCTTCGACACCATATTTGACTTTACAATAGAAAAACCCCTTCTACACCGGACCGATGCGAGCCCATCTCCCGATACATAAGTGTAGTATCGTACATAGAGAGGGTAAAACTTGACTGCCGCTAAGGGGAGGCGGCTCGAGTAGAGATCCCTACGACCGACGAAAGCATAGTCACATACAAGGCTAGATTTCTCAGTGTATATACATACCCCTTCACCTTAGGCCCCGTCGATTCTTCTTCTCCACTGATTGACCCGGTGATTCTTGATTTTTGCCATCAATACCGAGTGACACTCGGTCAGATCTATCCTTCTTTTTGGAGGATTGTATATATGTTTCAACATACCACAAACATGGCCGAGGGAATGACTTTCACCATCAACCATTAGATTAGACTGTACAACCCTCGACTCTTCCGGGGGGGGGGGGGGAGGGGGGGGGGGGTTTTTTAAAATCAACCGCCGACCCACAAGGGGGTTTTTTTCCTGCATC